>MU224475.1:399357-420621 GCA_018584345.1 Thuja plicata | reverse complement strand
GTCGGTAGAAGCTCGGTTCCTCAAGCTGGCTCGGTGATCTTCTGATACTCGGCATCCACTACAATACTCGGCATCGTCATGCTCTCGGTAAGAGTAGAAGCTCGGTCCATACTAGTCCCAAAATGTATCTTGGAACTCGGTAGCTGCTGGTGACTCGGTAGATATAGTGTCACTTGGTAACCGCTGGTGACTCGGTAGTAACTGACTTCAACTGATGACTCGGTAGTTAAAGTGAAGCTCGATGACTACCGTCTGCTCGGTAGCTGCTGTTCTTCTCATATACTCGGTGACTGCCTTACTGCTCGGTTTGAACTATTTGATCGGTGAGCTTTACTGAATGCTCGGTATAGGCTGTGGACTGTGTGATGAGCTCGGTAAGCATTCAGAATTGAATAAGTGTTTTCACTTAGTGTTTTCACTGATGACAAATATATCATTATTCCAACACACAAGCATAATGATTACGCTTGGTTTTGATAGAAATTAGGTCTGGTTTAGGACCAATCAACATCAAGACCTTTTCTTCTTTAAGAGGAAGAACATAAGGAACCTCACTAGGTTGAGAGATAGAGTCGACATAAAGTTTATAAGATATAAGAAGTGTAACATAAGCATATATGGGAGGTGGAAGTGGTGTAGGGAGAAGTCCAGGTCCAAGGAAAGGAGATGGGACATCCTTAGGTTTTATAAGCTCACAAATATTTTGGATCTTATTTTTCTGATATGATCGATAGAGATTATCTCTACGGGGTTGAGTTGGTTGAGGCATAGAAGGCCAAAATAAATCAAGGTTAATAGACTCTTGAGGTATGGAAGGTCGATAGAAACTATGATTAAAAGTCTTGATTTCTCCATTGTGAGGAAATTTGAAACATTTATGGACAGTAAATGCTACAAATTTCACAGAGGTAAGCCAATCAAGACCAAGTTTAACTTGAAATTGATCAGAAGTTAGGATGACAACAAAGGTGATATATAAAGTTTGACCACCTACTTCTACAGGAAAAAGTGATAGAACCATGGGTAGGATAAATGAAACCATTGCAAGTTTGGATCATAGTATCATATCTATCATAGAAATCACATTGCAATCATCTATTGAAAATGTATTCTTTAGTTATCAGATTCACCATGCTAGTAGGATCAATAAGGAAACCATGGGAATAAAGATCATTAACCTTTGCAACAATATAAAGAAGACCCTCATGTGCCTTAATCATCTCACTAGGGTCAAAGTTAATGGAAATCTCAAGTTTGAGTTTTGGTTTAGGTTCAATTTGATCAATGAGGTTGAAATAATTATTGGCTTCATCAAACTTATCATCATAGTCAACAATAAGCGTAGAAGAAGAAGGCAAAGATTGAGTGAGATGGAAAAGGGTTGGTATAGATTTGCAAGTTTTGGTTGGGAGGTGTTACAGAATTGTTTCCTTGATCATTAACACCCTTAACATATATAATATTAGAATCAATGAGGTCCTTAATAACAAATTTAAAATAGAAACATTTTTCAGTACCATGACCAGGTTGACGATGGTATTGGCAAAAAAAATTATGATCAAAGAACTTAGGAAAAGGTTTGGATGTGTTAATTGGCTTAATAGGAGAAATAGTTAACACTTTATCATTAATCAACTTCAACATAACATTATGCAAAGATTTTGAGAGATGAGTAAAATTATGAGAAGGTTTATGACAAATGAGCCACACCTTTGGATGTTGTAGGCACTTGGTCATCAACATTGTTTGATGAATTATTGATTTTGATGAAGTTCTTTGGTTTCTGAAACTTGTTAAAGTTGTTGGATGTGTCATCAATCTTATCAACTGGAGCCATTGGATTGGTGCTCTCAAAATGACTCACTTGAAGCAGATAATTATGAAGCACTATACATAATTGGGTAAAAGAGGAAAATTCAGAAAGAAAAATCTTATCTCTAATGTCTTTTTGTAAATTAGAAATGAAAATGTGAGCATATCAATATTAGGCACAAAATAAGAAATATAAGAATGCAAATGCTTAAATATACCAGTAAAATCAGTTACTTTTTCTTTAACACTTTGTTTATAATGCATTAAAATCAGTCAAAGAGATCTTAGGACCAATATTATTTTGAAATTTTTGAATGAAAACATTAGCAAGCTTTTGAAAGGAGTCAATAGAATAAGGAGACAAAGAAAAATACCATTGCAAGGATTTATCGTTAAAGGTTATAGTAAAAAAATTAGCTCTAAACCAGTGATCATGAGAGAAATCACTACACAAGGTTTGAAAGGTTTTGACATGGGTCAAAGGATCACCTTTACCATTATAAGTCTCAGGATGAGGAATCTCTGTGTATTGCAGAATAATGACACATATGATATCTAAGGACAAAGGGTTATAAATTCCACAAGTAGGAATGTTAAACTTGGATTGAGTCATGGAAGTAATTTGTTGTTGCAAGGAAGACACAGTTTGAGCCAAGCTATTAATAGTAGAATTGGTAGAAAGAGTGGGAAGAGATATGTGTGACATATTAGGAGCACTGTGAGAAATGGAAGGAATATAGGAGTATGATAGAGGAACACTATTGTAAGTGGGCATTGATAAAGGTAAAGAAACACATAGGGTGCTTGTAGGAATGGTGGAAACAATAGGATTAAGAATCACTACAACAAAATATATAATTAGCGTCATATTTTAGTGCATTTTTTTTTGTTTCAAATGAGCAGTTCTGTTAACGCAAAACTCAATGCTAAACTGCATTCTATCTTTAGTGCCATTTTTTGCGCCAAGTTTTGCACCATATTTTACTCTAGATTTTGCATTGGAAAATTTTGCTTACTATTTTGCTTCCTATTTTGCTTCCTATTTTGCTTCTGTATGACATCAAAAATAACTTCTTTTTTTGCTTCCAAATTGACGTCAGGTTTTGCTTCCATTATGACATCCTTATTTTCCTCCATTTTTGCTTCCATTATGGGGTCTTTTATTTCTTTCAATTTGGCTTCCAATTTTTCTTCTTGTGTTGCTTTCAAGTTTACTTCTGATTTTTTTTCCATATTTGCTTCTGATTTAGCTTTTATTTTCAATTTCAATTTTTCTTCCAATTTTGCTTTCAATATAATTTTGCTTGTTGCATCTAGATTTGCTTCAATTTTTTTTGTCTTTTATTGCTTATAATATGACTTCTATTATTGCATCCTTTGTTGTTTCTAAAATTGCTTCCATTATTACTTCCTTGTTTGCTACCTAAATTGCTTCCTAGATAACATCAAGTTTTGCTTCTAGTTTGGATTCCATCGTTGCTTCATTTTTTGCTTCTAAAAATGCTTCATGTTTTGCTTCCATTTATTAATTTAATATGTTATATTTTAATTTAATTAGTTAAATATATCATACCTCTTAAATAACCTATATGATTAAAGAGTAAGTCATATTGCATTTGAAATATTTTATAGGATAACATTTATAAAGATTTTATAGGGAAATGGACATCCATACAAATTAACAACAAGGTATACATTTAGATTTTGATTAAGTACTATCACTGAGAGTAAATGTTTATAAAAAAATAACAGATCATTTTTATGCAAATGTTTCACAACAAAAATCTATACAATTGTTGTCATCAAAAGTTATTTCTTTTATTCATAAACAGTAAGGTACAAATCCCACATAATTCATGGGAGTAACTGGAAAGATACATTATAAAAGTAAGATATGTATAAGAGAGTGAAGCAAAAATAAAGAGATGGGACCTATCATTGCCTAAAATGATGAATCCTACAATTGAGTAGCGTCCCCAACTTTATCCTCGGCTCCAATTACCTCGCCATCCATAGAAATCTACATAGAGAGAAATGGTACATGTATCATGATCATAATTGAATATTCTCAGTTGATATCATAAATATTATAGCATGTGGGGTAAAATGGGCTCCTAGAAGAGTAGAGTTGAACATGATGTTAACCAACTAATGGTGATGGTGATGAAGACTGAGTTCAGAAGAATACAAGCAAGTAGAATGGTTAGATCAGTTGTTCATTTGTCATTGATGTCAAGCAATTGATTTTTGGTTTATATTAAGTTGTCATATCAATCAGAGAGGAACTTAATTGGGAAGATAATAAAGATTAGACAAAGGAACTATTGGTATAATTGTTTTTACTTAACATTTGATGTTGTTAAGTCGGTAAAGCAGAAAGGTCAAGTCGGTAAAGGGAACAACCTAGCTACCGAGCAGTGAAGTGTTAGTCAGTCAAGCAGAGAAAAGATAGTCACCGAGAGAAGTTGACAATCGAGCAAGGTTAGTTACCGAGCGAAGTCAGACACCAACTGAAGATATTCACCAAAGTCACCAAGCACAAAATAAAGTATGAGCAAAGATTGGATTCAAGGATCAGAATGAATTTAATGCAAAGGCATACAGATCAAGAAGATGCTAAGGATGAAGGAGAAGTTTGTTACAAGATCTATGACCATGAAAAAGTCAAGTTCAAAATCAATGATGTAGATTAAGCGGCAAATCAAAGTTGTGAGTTCCAATAAAAAGTGCAAGTCACGAGGCAAGGTTAACCGCCTAACTAATTTGCAAATACATTGCATCAGTTAATTTGAGATGATCTGATGGCTGAGCGCAATTGAAGGAAAACCTAACCAATAGGATTAAGACGAAAAACAAAGGCCTATATATTGATGAGTCTGTATGTGCATATAGAGTTGCTGGCGAAGTGAATAGTTGAAGTGCTACCGAGAAAAGTAGAGAAAGAATTAGATAACCAGTCCAAAGGAGAGACTGATGAGTTGTTGGTGCCAGTAATTTTCATAGAGATGACAAGGGATCTGATCAAGCAAAGTATAGTTGCAAAATCATGGGTCAAATTAGTACATTATTGCTTACTAATATTTGTAATAGAAAATATCTTAACCGAGTGGACCTAACAAGTCCTTTTATAAATCCTTCATAAAGGTAACATTCTAGGATGAATGTTTAAGCCCTCTAACCAAGCCACTCCTAACAGGGCGAAGATCTTAATAGGTCTAAGATAAATCCCCTAATAGGGTCACATCTAACAAATGTGCATTGTAATCTTTAACCAAATTGGCTCTTAACCGAGCATACTTCAGAAGAGTATTTATTTTTATGGGTGACAATTCCCACAGAGGTTTTTCAAATTGGGTTTCCTTGTTAAATCTGGTGTTGTATGTGATGCCTGATAACTATGAATTTTATTTTCTTATGTTATATGTTTTTTATCAAGTTTGTGAAGAGTTTACAAGTTTTGGTTGTTGTTGTTATTTGAATCGCCGAGTTGAATCAGAGGTTTATATTTAAAGTATTAAGGTTCAATATTTTCTGATTCACCCCCCTCTCATTATACCATCTTTACTAGGGTAAAACAACAATTGGTATCAGAGGTAGTGCTCCAAGAAGATAAGTTTAAAGGTACTTGAGTTAAAGATCCAAAGATCTATAAGAGGGAACCACCGAAGTTGAATAGGAATAACTTTTCTACGTGGAAGAACATAATGAGGCTTCAAATATCTACTATTGGATATTATGCACTAAATCATCTTGACAATGAGTACTCACCTCCACCATTTGGTCCTCTAACACTTGAGCAGATAAGAGAAAGACAAGAACACACACAAGTGATGATAGAGATAGCTTCTACTCTCACTGACATAGAGTTCAATGATTTAGAAGGTTGTGATACTGCTAAGCATATGTGAGATAGGCTTACATTGGTTTTTGTCAGAGATCAACATGTTCATAAAACTAAGGATGAAAGCTTAAGAGGAAAGTTTGGATCAATGAAAATGAAAGAAGGAGAAAACATCACAACATACAACACAAGACTAAAGGAGATTGCTATTTCTATTAGAGGTGTTGGTGGAACCATCAATGAAGAATATGTTACAAGAAATATTATTAGAACACTACTACCTATCTATGTCATCTATGTGTCTTCTATTCAAGAGCTGAGATCGATTCCACAGATGGTTTTTACTTTGGATGCTACAATCGGTAAGCTAACTGATTTTGAGTTGAATGATTTTGATAATAGTTTGTCTACTACTTATAAGATTGAATCTGCATTCTAATCATCTTTGACTATTGGGAAGTCTAGAGATTCTAGATCTAGTGATGGATATGCAATTAGTTCTAGTGAAATATTTCATAGTTGTAAGAGTGAGCTTGAAGATCTATATGCTGAAGATGAAAATAATGAAGTTGAATTTGAAGAATTATTGGCTAGGAGACTACCGAGAGGTAAAGGAAAGTACAGAGGTAAGCTAACATTGAAATGTTTTTCATGCAACAAGATTGGTCACATAGATTCGAATTGTCTTGACAAAATGATAAGAAAGACAACAAAGACAACAACAAGACTGGGAACATATTTAGAATATTTAGAGACTTTAAGAACAAAGGAAAGAAAGCATGCTACATTTCTAAAGGAGGTTTATCTAATGATGAAACCGATGATGATGACGAAGAATTTTTTTATGTTTCTATTAAAGATGAATCGGATGAAGAAAGGTATGTTGAAGAAAAATTCATAATATCACAAGTAAGTAAAAATGATACATGGATTATAGACAACAGTTTCTCACACCACATGATTGGAAATACTGATAAGTTTATTACTTTGAAAGAGAATAATGGTGGAAATGTTAGATTTGGAAATGATGCCCCATATCATGTGATGGGAAAAGGTTCTATAAGTCTGTTGAATAATACTAGGTGTGACGATGTCTATTGGGTTAAAGACCTGTTGGGTGTGGCACAGTTAAATAATATAGGTCGCCGACTCAAATTTCAAAACAGGAAGGTCAAATTATTTTATCAAAAGGGAAGTATGGTTGCTACCGAAGGTCAATCTAAAGGTAACTTATTCTACCTTGATACATCCATAAAGAGTTGTCTGTTTGCTAAAATTGAAGATGAATGGCTATGGCACAAAAGGCTATGTCATGTTAATTTTGATAGCTTAATCAAAGTGAGTAAGAAGAACAAAGTAAGAGGTCTACCGAGTCTAGACAAACCTAAGAATGTAATGTGTAAGGAATGTCAAGTAGGTAAGATGACTAAATTGAGCTTTACAAGAAAAACCTATACTATACAAGGTATATTGAAATTGGTACACATCGCCCTATGTGGTACCATGAGAACACATAGCTACTATGGAGATAGATACTTCATATTGTTTGTTGATGATTATTCTAGAATGATGTCAGTTATGTTTTAAAAGAAAATTTTGATGAATTTTAGATGTTTAAGTGGTACAAGGCTAGAGTTGAAAAAGAGATAGGGAGATAGCTGAAATGTTTGAGATCTAAAAGAGGTGGAGACTTTACATCTGATGAATTTACACTCTTTTGTAATGAACATGGTATAAAGAGGCATATGTCTGCACTGAGAATGCCACAACAGAATGGTATAGCTGAAAGGAGAAACAAATCTATTGTGGATTGTGGTAGAACGCTGATGACTGAGAATGAGATTTCTCAAACCTTCAAGAGAGAAGTAGTCAACAGTGCTTCTTATACACTTAACTGAGTCCAACTGAAGAAGGAAACTAAAAAATACCTTATGAGATCTGGTATGGACACAAACCGAATGTAAGTTACTTCAAGTATTTGGAAGTAGGTTTTATATTCTTAAAGATGCAAGAGATGGTAAATTTGACTCTAAAGGAGATGAAGGAATATTTTTGGGATATTCTACAAAGAGCAAAGCATACAAATGTTTGAATAAGAATACTAACAAAATTGTAGAAAGTGAAAATGTGAGGATTGATGAATTTGCAGAGAATGAAGATGAAGACAACAAGAAGGAACACAAGGATTATCAAATATTTGTCTATGTACAAACCGGTATTCCTAACACCTTATCAAAAGAACAAACTAAGGAAGAAGATGAATAGAGAGAGCTTCCACCGAATGATAGAAATGAAGAGATACCAATGGCTATTGAGCATGTGTTGGCAAAGTATGTAAAGAGACACCACTCACTGATTAAAATCATTGGAGATAAGACTATTGGAGTTCTAACAAGAAGCAAGGTAAGAGAAAACACATGTTTAATATCTGAACTTGAACCAAGAAAAGTAAAAGATGCTTTAGAAAGTGAAGATTGGATGAAAGCAATGAAGGAAGAGATAGATCAAACTATGGTACCGAGACCAAAAGATAAGAATGTAATAGGTACCAAGTGAATTTTTCATAAATAAGTTGAATGAGCATGGTAATGTAATCATAAATAAAGAAAGATTAGTTTGCAAGGGGTATGAACAAGAAGAAGGAATTGACTATGGTGAAACTTTTGCACATGTTTCTAGATTAAAAGGAGTAAGGATTCTACTAGTATATGTGGCTTATAAGGGATTCAAAGTTTATCAAATGGATTTTATGTCTGCATTTATCAACGGTATTCTTCAAGAGGAATTTTATATTGAACAAGCTGAAGGATTTGTTGAGAATACTAACTAAGACATAGTATGAAAAATTCACAAAGCACTATATGGCTTGAAACAAGCACCCCGAGCATGGTATTTGAGATTGCATTCATATCTTATCAAGATAGGATTTCAAGGAACTAGTGAAAACAACAATGTGTATCTAAAATATGATAGTGCTAACAAAGTTTTAATTGCTGAGATATTTGTTGATGACATTATCTTTGGAGGCAATGACACATTGTGCAGATCTTTTGTTGAGGAGATGAGAAAGGAGTTTGAAATGTCTATGATTGGAGAGATTAAATTCTTTCTTGGACTTCAGATTCAATAGTTAAAGGATGGGATCTATATTACACAATAAAAATATATTAAGAAGATCCTAAATCCCTTTGGTATGGATGACTCAAACTTGTTAGAACACCGATGGTCACTGGCTGCAAGTTATCTAAAGAGGATGAGTCACAAGAAGTCAATGAGACACTCTACCTATCCATGATTGGTAAGTTACAATATGTAGTGCACAACAGACCCGATATTGCTCATGTAGTAGGAATTGTTGCAAGGTTTACTTTTGATTCAAAGGAAACATATATGTCTACAGTTAAGAGAATTTTTAGATATCTAAAAGGCACTAAAGATTTTGGCCTACTATACATTAAAGGAGGAGACTTTGAATTGAAAGTATATACTGATGCTGATTGGGCTGGAAACATTGATGGCAGAAAGAGTACAAGCGAAGGAGATTTGTTTCTAAGAGAAAGACTAGTTACGTGGCTAAGTAAGAAACAAAGTTGTATATCATAGTCTACTATTGAGGCTGAGTATGTTGTTGCAGCTATTAATTGTGCAAATATTGTGTGGATCAAACAACTACTAGAAGTTATACAAGAAGATATCACTGATCCAATCACTATCTATTGTGACAATACAATTTCTATAAACATATAAAAGAATCCGGTAATGCACTCAAAGATCAAGCACATATCTATCAAGTATCATTACTTGAGAGAGCAAGTACAAGACAAGCTTGTAATGTTGGAATATGTGAATTCAAAAGAACAAATTTGTGACATATTCACCAAGCCACTATCAAAGGATGATTTTGAGTATCTCAAAGGTAAATTAGGGGTCCTACCCATATCTAACATTCATTAATTCAAGAGGCATGTTACATCAATTCTAGGACATATTAGAATATCTAAACTTTGAGTTGATGTTGAGTGATCACACTTTAGAATGATGCTTGAAGTTGTGAAAGGAAATATGTATGCAAAGAGAAATCAATACATGCAAGGTATGATTCACTACCTGAACAAGATTTTGGGAGTATGGATCTTTGGCATTTTTTTCAAAGAGGGAGAAGTATGTAATTGATGACTCCACAAGGGAGAAGTAAACACAAGCGAGAAGTAAGAACAAGAGAGAAGTAAGTAATGAATACAAGTAAAGGAGACTACATGTAAGAGGGAGAATGTGACAAAAGGCAAAGACGAAGAACAATCTAAGATGGAGCAAAGAGATTACAGAGAGATAAGAGTATACCATCATAAATTTATAGAGTTTCTATCAATGCCAAAGAGGGAGATTATTGACCAATTGATGGTAATCGTGATGAAGACTGAATTTAGGAGAATACAAGAAAGTGGAATGGTTAGATAAGTTGTTAGTTTGTCATTTATGTCAAGAAATTGATTTCTAGTTTATATTAAGTTGTCATATCAATCAAAGAGGAATTTAATTGGGAAGATAACAAAGATCAGACAATGATAAGGAATTATTGGTATAATTATTTATGCCTAGCATTTGATGTTGTTAAGTTGGTAAAGCAGAAAGGTCAAGCTGGTAAAGGGAACAACCTAGTTACCAATCAGTGAAGTGTTAGTCGGTCGAGCAGAGCAAATATAGTCACTGAGCAAAGTTGACAATTGAGCAAGGTCAGTTATCGAGCGAAGTTGGTAACCACACAAAGTTAGACACTGAGTAAAGATATTCACCAAAGTCACCGAGCGCGAAATAGAGTATGAACAGAGATTGGATTCAAGGATCAAAAATAATTTAATGTGAAGGCACAAAGATCAAGAAGATGCTAAGGATGAAAGAAAAGTTTATTACAAGATCTAAGGTCATGAAAAAGTCAAGTTCAAAATAAGTGATATAGATTAAGCAGAAAAAGAAAGTCGTTAGTTCCAAGAAAAAGTGCAAGTCAAAAGGCAAGGTTACCTGCCTAACCGAGTTGCAAATACATTGTATTAGTTCATTTGAGATGATTTGACGGCTGAGCACAATTGAAGGAAAACCTAATAAATAAGATTAAGAGGCAAAAAAATCCCTATATATTGACGAGTCTGTATGTTTATATAGAGTTTATGGGAAAGTGAACAGTTGAAGAGCTACCAAGCAGAGTAGCAAAAGAGTTGGATAACCAGTCTAGAGGAGAGACTGACAAGTTGTTGGTGCCAGTAAGTTTTAGAGAGCAAACAAGGGATCTGATCAAGCAAAGTATAGTTGCAGAATCACAGGTCAAATTAGTACATTGTTGCTTACTAATACTTTTAACAGAAAATCTCTTAACCGAGTGGACCTAACAAGTCCTTTTGTAAATCCTTGAGAAAGGTAATATTCTAGGATGAATATTTAAGCCCTCTAACCAGGTCACTTCTAACAAGGTGAAGATCTTAACATGTCTAAGGTAAATCCCCTAATAGGGTCACATTTAACAAATGTGCATTGTAATCTTTAACTGAATTGGCTCTTAACCGAGCATACATTAGAAGAGTTTTTCTTTTTTCGGGTGACAATTCTCACAAAGGTTTTTCCCAAAGTGGGTTTTCTCGTTAAATATGGTGTTGCATGTGATGCTTGATAACTGTGAATGTTATTTTCTTATGTTATATGCTTTTTTATCAAGTTTGTGAAGAGTTCACAAGTTTTAGTTTATCCTGCTATTTGAATTACCAAGTTGAATTAGAGGTTTAGATTCAAGGTATTAAGGTTCAATATTTTCTAATTCACCCCCCCCCCCCCTCNTATTTTCTAATTCCCCCCCCCCCCCCCTCTCCCCTCTTAGTATACCATGTTTAGTAGGGTAAACCAACACATGATATTAAATGAAAAGGAATATAAAATTAATAAATAGCTACAGGATATAAGAAACAAAGATCATACTACAAAATGAGTGTGCTACTATGTAGTAAGACAACTTACAACTTCATAAACAAAACTAGAGTCAAAAGGACAACATATAAAGTAACCATCAATGCCAATATCAATGATGTTATAAAGGTTAAATGAAAAATAATGATCAATCAAGATATAATGCAACATTCAAAATCAAGGTACAAGACTTTCATAACAATCATTTTAATTGTAACATTCCTGAGTCTTTAATCAACAATGTAAGTATTCCACTATCAGGGAGCTATTTTGAATAGTATAAAAATATTATCATGTGATTGACATTGATATGTATTTTCAATAAACACAAATGTCATGGCCAATAGAGTTATTTATCCAATGAATTAATGACAAATCAGGGGGTGTACAGTTTATGAAAGGATAAAAAAAATGGTGCATGGATTGTCATAAAACAATAACAACATACATATGATACACATAAATAGTGTTGGAGAATGCAAATTTAGTCACATTGATTCAATCATATCTCAAAATTTATGAATTAGTTTTTTCTAAATTTTTCACAAAAATTAGAAATCTCTAAAATGAAGAAACCCAATAAATTTCATGAAAACCCAATTTGTAGTCTGTGAGAAAACTTCACATGTACAGAGACCTTGATCACTATTTATAACAAGTTCTCTATCAAAGTAAAAAATGCAGTGAAGAAATGACATTGAGAAAAGAAATCAACAAATATAAAGGGTGATAGTGTTGTTGTATCATGTGAATGCAAACATAATAGTCTTAGAGAAGATGATGATCAAAACATGTAATGATAAACAATTGGAGGATCAAACAATTTTTTCACTTTTCCAAATCTTGTATCAAAATAGAAGTTACCATATAACAAGGAATGAAAACCCTTATGAAGCATTAAATGAACATCATGAGCTTTGACTTACAAAGGGTTTTCAACACAGAAGGTTACAACATGTATGTGTGGAGTTCTATCAAAAGAAGTTATGGGAAAATGTAAATAAACACCAAATGGAAAATATATAGAACAAGGATGTTTTAATTGTTTTTTACATAAGATACAAGTGCTTCAAGTATTGCTTACAAGAAAACCCTCAAACCCGACCATCGAGTAAATGAATGGACAAAACCTTTCAGATTTACATAATATAAAAAAAAACCATGACTATAAAATACCAGATACATAAAGAAATAAAGATATTTTTCCTTATTTAATTTATCACCTAATAAATATTTTATTGTTAACAATACATGCAAAAATATAAAGGAAATGCACACCTGGTGGGACCCTGAACTACTTCTTAGTTCAAAATATAAAGGAAATGCACCCCTGGTGAGACACAAGATATGGTAACACAGAAAACCCCTGTTAGAAGGTAAAAACTGCGGTGGGGATGACATCCACAAAAACTTCACTATCTGCAGATTGCAAGGGGCCGGTTAAGGCTTACAATTTGATCACTTCTTATGATCTACCCTGTTAGGGGTATTAAGTGGAGAGTGCTTAAGGTCTACTCTGTTAAGAGATTTAGCAACACTATTTAGTGTGCACTCGGTTAAGAGATTTACAATAGGATTGTTAAATCCACCTTTCTTGAAATGATTTCTTCTATTTGCTACACTTGTTAGAATGTAGACAGAAATAATCATTGACCTGAGTGTATGCAATCTAACAATTGTTGATTACAGATCCATTACAAATCACACGTATAAATGTATCACCTAATGTGATTGATTAATACCTCTATTGCTCGGTAGCCTCTGTTCTTGGTTCTTGATCAAAGGTTTACAACTTGACCTTGATCTCCTAGTCTGCATGTTTTTAATTATTTAGACTGATTAAAACAATTACAATAATGTTTCTTGTCCCTTAAGTAATAGTTTTAAAATAAATCAAGACTCTATAAATAGAATATAGTTGTTTTATCTCACATCGAAGTCAGATCCACTTTTCTTGGGATATAACTAACTTTCGGTGTCTGATGCTCAGTTTGCTCTAAAATCAGTTTGATTGTCTTTTAGTGTTCCTTTGATGAACTGTCTATTAGGTTCATCTCTAGTCTGTTCTCTCTATTTGGACTGTAATTTGCTCGTCAGGTTCCTCTGTCGATTTACTCCTGTCGGGTTCCACTTTATCATCTTCAGGTAGCATTGTCGGTTTACACTTCAAAACTGTGTCGTCGGGTTTCACCTTGCTTAGAATTTTTGGTCTGAACTAAAAACCTGACTTTTGGTGTAGTGTAACCGATGGATTATTACAATTGTTTTCCCTTTGCATACTAATGGCAAAAATTTGTCATCAATCTCCCCCTTTGACATTATTATCAAAAACTAATATGTGTAGAATACTAACAAAGTTTATAGTATGAACACCTTGTATATTACTTAGTCATTTCATGACTCCCCCTATGCATATGCCAGTATAGTACAATATATGTGTAAGTACACTTGTCTTTATACTATCACTTCCTTTTCCCTTTGTGCTATATTTTTCTTTTCCCTTTTTACTTCTTTTTGTACATATCATCATTATCCTTTTCCCCTTTTTTCAGTAGTAAGGGAAAAGGTGTATACCTATAGCTTATAAAAAATATGAGAGTGTGAGGTCTTCATTTCCTCCATCATCTTCTCCCATTTCTCCTTGAGATGCTCAAGAGACTTATACTCTAATGTTACACGTGCATGCATATCGTAGATGATGTCTGCTACAGACATCTCAGGGGTGGCAATAAGTTGCCTTGCTCAACTTAGGTGTGTTTGCAAAAGTGTGAGGTTCGGTAATATTAGAGACTGTATCTCGGTAACCTCCTCTTTGAACTATGACTCTTCTTCCCAAAGTTCTTGTATTAACCACTTGATCTCAATGATCTTCTCATAATGTAATTTGATTGGATTTCCATCTGTAGTTAGACTTTGTGCACTTGCAGTTAGATTCGAATCGATCTTTGCAATATTGTCATTGTTATCCTTTTTAAATTTCTCTAAAGTTCATAGCTTTTGTATTAAGGAAACAACTTCAATAATGATTGGATCTAATTCATTTGACAGCTCTGAAATCTTTACGTTATTTTCTACCACTTCTTGGCTGATCTTTTCTGTTAGTTTGTTTGTATTGTATTGGGAGATATTTGAATATGCACATCATTTTGATAATTGCCTCCTTAATCTTATTTTGATCCACTGGATCCAATGTTAGCCATTTCTTGATTTTTCTATCATTTACTATACCTGATTTGATAATTGAGGCACACACTTCATCAACTGTTTCAGAAATTTTATTCTTTTCCTTTTGGATAGATTCATCCTGTTTGGTGTCCTCAATGTCTTCCCTAGTTCCCAGGAACTTTCTTCTCTTTGTTGGCCCTCTTTTATGTGTTTGAGGTTTCCTCTTATAGATCCTTACTTGACCTTTCTTTATTGGTGAAGGACTTGCATCCTTGGTTGTTTGACTCCTTGTCCTTGTTGCAACTTTATTCCTAGGCTTCTTAGCTAGTGGAGGTAGTGGTGTATTTGACTCTGTAGACAAGAGTCACTCTCCTTCTCAGCTTCACTGATGGGTGATTGTCCCTCAGTTTCTTCTATCTTTTTAGTTTCTTCTTCTGTTACCGACAACCCTTTCTTCAAGTTCTTGACCATCTTGTCTTTCTTCCTATCAATCTTCTTTACAACCAAGCCAGTTTTAATCCTTTATTTTGCTTCTTCAGAAGTTCCAAACTTAGTTTGTGTTTTGTCTAATAGATCATTGATTAATTCCTCAATTGCATTAGATGCTTGATCTATGTTCACCTCATAGTCAAGTGGAGATATCCATGTTGTTCTCAGTGCAGCTAGCTTAATGTATGTGTAGTCATTGTCTACCCTGAAACATATATCAGTCTTGAAATTTTCAATTAGTTGTTTTGGGATCCTTACTCTCTTCTCCATTCTCTCCTTGAATCCAGCAAAGTATTCATCCATTACTAACTTAAAATTATCTCCCAGTGATTTTATAAACTCACTAATATGTATGGTCACTGGTCTTGTTTTGTCCCATTGCACATTTTCTATAGATGGGAAAGATTCTTGGAAATAGAAGAATATGCACATTATAGGTGAACCAAACTTACATTAATTTGACTTTGCATTTCTTATTGTCTTCAAGTTCTCTTCTAATTTCTTGAGTAGAAGTTCTGATAGATCCAACTGAATTCCCTTGACAATCTTGTATGTTATATCCACTGCTCTGGATGCAATGTTGTTCATCCTGCTAGCCTGAAAGAACATGTATACTAAGACACATGCTCCAAATTTTAGTTCATCATCGGTAATGGTGGATACCTTAATTCCTCTTCCATTACATTTAGCTCCCGTGTTCTTCTTAATGTCATCTTTAGTTGGGTGCTTCAATGCCTTTACCTTATTGGTTATGGGATAATTGGTAACAACATGTATGTACATCCCTAGTTATTGTTTTTGGCTCATCCAGCCATAACTTTCGGTCATGTATCCTGCTCAGTACTAATCGAATCCATTTGGTTTTGAATTCCTTCGGGAACCATAGGGCATTTGTGAGCCCTTTTACTTTGATGTGCTTATTCTCATCCTTGATAGTGCCATCACTATTACATAGCTTCTTGAAAGATTTTTCAACTTCCAGGTCTCTAATCTCTACAATCTTACAGTGAATATATGCTCACACGTCTTCGACGAGAAAAACCCTAGCTAGTATTCTAGAGAATGCACTAGTATTTTTGGGTTGTGAAGCAACCTCGGGGCATATTTTATAGTGAGGTTCCTCACAAGTTGAATTATTTATAAGATTGATCTTGTTCTTCTTAACACTCTTGAGCTTAGCGGTTCTTGATGTAGTTGCCATTGATTCTGAAATTAGGGCTTTCTTGTAAATGATAAATAGATTTCTTGATTTATGCTGGGTACTTACTTTTCACCTATGTAGTTGTAAGTGATTAGTTGGTGTGCTTGTGAATTGAGTTGGAGTTTCTCTGCAAAGTTGTTTCTTCGTTCTTTGATTTTGCTCTTGTCTCTTCTCTCTAATTGCTTGGTGAAGAATGAAACCCTTTCGTAATCTATTTATAGAATTTTCCCTAAGTCGAGTCATTAATGCTCAACCACTCCTCGGTATGTGAAGACGGAGTCATCGGGTGATACACTAACTTCTCTTTCGGTGATAATGCGATGCTTTGGGCAGTCGTTTAATTTGTTTCATTCATTGACAGATTTTGGTGTATGGCAAAGACAACTTTGTCAACTCACATGATTATCGACAGATCTCAGTTTACACTAGCAAAGTTAGCTTTTATATGTTAACAAACAAGTCTCGGTATGTGTAGGCAACTTCGATTTGTATGTATACCAATGGATTTCAATATTGTATTAACTGATGAAATTGAATTCACAAAATTATAACAAGTGATACCATAGTGCATCTTTAATCATGTTTATTTGGTATTTTAACTATGTATTATGGAACTGATGCAAAATTTAACTTGGTATAATGCATTTCCATACTTACTTGTTCTACTTAGGTGGGGGTGGTGATGTCACTAATTGCATTGCTTGGTCCAGCTTCATTAGTGTTTGTAGCTTTCCTCCATATTTTGTTTCTCATCTTCTTGATGTCTTCAATGGTGTTTCCATTTGCAAAGCTGTTGGTCTCTATCATTCGGTCTCTGTATTCTTTCTTGAGATGACCAAATTTATGACAGTGTAAACATGTCATTCTGGGGTTTGTCCAGCCTCTAGTCTTTCTTGTTCATTGTCTCATACAATTTGCAGCAATGCGACCAAATATTCCACATGCTGTACAATTTTCCCATGTTTTGTAATCCCATACATGTTGGTTACCGACTCTTTTCGGTTCATAGGTAGTTTCTTGACCTTTAGGCTTCCATGCTTGCTTTTTCTTCTTCCAGCATTCAAGGGATGTGTGCCCATTCATTTTGCAAGTAGGACAATATTTGTCCATGTAGGTTTCCTTTTTAGGTTGTTTCATCTCATATTTGCCTTCATATGCTTTATGTCCTTTCTTGTTACATTTATAACAGGTTCCTATGAATGAAGGTGTAGATTTAGGAATACCTTTCATTTTGCTCTTGCAGACATTTGATGTGTGGCCTTGTCTTCCACAGTGAATCCATGCCAGCTTTCTTTGTCTTGGATTTGCATAGACATTCTTTGGATCAGCTTGGTTGGGTGATTCTCCATTCTCAGTATAACCTAGTTTGGTGTTGTTGTTGGCTCTCCTTTGTCCATCAAGAAAATCATCCATTCTTTTATTTCTTTCTTCAACTCTCTTGATTACTTCATTATCGTGTTGTTGAATTCTTACTTCTTGTTTTAAATTTTCATTTTCTTCCCTTAGCTCACTGATAGCTTCTATTATTTCAATGAGTTCTGTATTCATTCTATTTGCCTCTTAACTCATAAAAATAATCTGATTTGTAATCTCATGGTGATGTTTTCTAAGTCTTTATATTTTTGACTCTTTCTTTGTATTTTTGACTCTTTCTCTTGTAGATTTTCAGTAATCTTCCTTCTATCATCAATAGCCAGTGTTCTCTCTTGCTCAGTTTTTCTACCATTGTGCATGACATCAATCATTCTTACCATTTGTGTCTCTTGACCAATTTAAAGAGATTTCACTTGTCCACCTAAATGTTGATTGATTTCATTTAAGCTTGTGATGCTTTCTTCTGATGTGTCTGATGCTTTGCTTGTAGTAGATCCTGAAGATTCAAATAGATATGGTATCTCTACTTCATGGTAATTTGTTTCATTACAATGAGATACCATAATCTTTCTTTCATCTAATAGTTGTCTCATCTTGATTCTATCTTCTTTATACTTCTCATAGAAGATCTAAATTTCTAGCTTTTGTTTGTCAATACTTTTGTCAGGTCTGTACTTCTCCATTGTATGATATTTTCTCTTAAGTCTTTAAGCTTTCAAAATAAGAGTTCTAGCTCTGATACCAATTTTTGGAAATAATGGGAAGTGTGTATTGAGAGGGGAGGGGTGAATCAGTACCTCTAAAACTTTTATCTCTTTTAAATTTTATCCATCTTGTAATCAACTATATAACCAACCATATGTTCTATAATATCTTTGTGTAAGATATATCAATTCATAAAATTTAACAAACATGTAAACATTCATGAAAGTAATTGACACATAACACAAGATATGGTAACTCAAAAAACCCCTGTTAGAAGGTAAAAACTGCGGTGGGGATGGCACCCACAAAAACTTCACTATCTACATATTGGAAGGGGGCGGTTAAGGCTTACAATTTGATCACTTATGATGATCTACCCTGTTAGGAGTATTATGTGGAGACTGGTTAAGGTATACTCTTTTAAGAGCTTTAGCAAAACTGTTTAGTGTGCACTCGGTTAAGAGATTTACAATAGGATTGTTAAATCTACCTTTCTTGAAAAGATTTCTTCTATTTGCTACACTTGTTAGAATGCAGACATAAATACTCATTGACATGAGTGTATGCAATCTAAAAATTGTTGATTACAGATCCATTACAAATCACATGTATAAATGTATCACCTAATATGATTGATTAATACCTCTGTTGCTCGGTAGCCTCTGTTCTTGGTTCTTGATAACCAAATTCATCTTTTTTTGTTCTGCTTCTTGAAAATCTCAGTCTGATCCATAGATGTGCTCATTGGCTACAATCATCCTCTCGTCCTATTTTAATGAATGATTAAAACATCTATTTATAACATAGATTGACCTAATTTAGTTTCATGTATAACAAAACTAACTCTATGATCAAAGGTTTACAACTTGACCTTGATCTCCTAGTCTGCATGTTTTTAATTAGATAGACTGATTAAAACAATTACAATAATGTTTCTTGTCCCTTAAGTAATGGTTTTAAAACAAATCAAGACTCTATAAATAGAATATAGCTATTTTATCTGACAAGGAAGTCAAATCCACTTTTCTCGGGATATAACTGACTTTCGGTGTCTGCTGCTCAGTTTGCTCTGAAATCAGTTTGATTGTCTTTTGATATTCCTTTGATGAACTATCTGTTGGGTTCCTCTCTTGTCTATTCTCTCAGTTTACACTGTAATCTACTCGTCGGGTTCCTCTGTCAATTTACTCCTCTCGGGTTCCACTTTATCATCTTCAGGTTGCATTGTCGGTTTACACTTCAAAACTGTGTCATCGGGTTTCCCCTTGCTTAGCATTTTCAGTCTGAACTGAAAACTTGACTTTTGGTGTAGTGTAACCAATGGATTATTACAACCATTTTCTCTTTGAATACTAATGGAAAAACACTATGTCATCAATCTCCCCCTTTGACATTAGTATCAAAAACATATATGTGCAGAATACTAACAAAGTTTATAGTATGAACACCTTGTATATTACTTAGTCATTCATGACTCCCCCTATGCATATGTCAGTATAGTATAATATATGTGTATGTAGACTTGTCTTTATACTATCTCTTCATTTTCCCTTTGTGCTATATTTTTCTTTTTCCTGTTTACTTCTTTTTGTACATATCATCATTATGCTTTTCCCCCTTTTTTGATAGTAAGGGCAAAGGTGTATACCTATAGCTTATCAAAAATATGAGAGTGTGAAGTCTTCATTTCCTCCATCATCTTCTCCATTTCTCCCTTAGATGCTTAAGAGCCATATTCTCTAATGTTATCCGTGCATGCATATCGTAAATGTTGTCTGCTACAGACATCTCATGGGTGGAAATAAGTTGCCTTGCTGAACTTAGGTGTGTTTGCAGAAGTGTGAGGTTCGGTAATAGTAGAGACTGTATCTCAGTAACCTCTTTTCTGAACTGTGAATCTGCTTCCCAAAGTTCTTGTCTTAAACGTTTGATCTCAATGATCTTCTCATAATGCAATTTGATTGCATTTCCATCTGTGGTTAGACTTTGTGCACTTGCAGTTAGATTGGACTCGATCTTTGCAATCTTGTCATTGTTATCCTTTGTAAATTTCTCTAAAGTGCATAGCTTTTGTATTAAGGAAACAACTTTAGTAATGATTGTATGTGGTAAATTTGGCCTTGTTAATTCACCATACACTTTAACATATTCCTTCTTCACCAGGTACACAGAAGATTGAATATGAGATTATTCATCTTGTTTGCCTGCATGATTCGACGTGTTGCCTTCTATCCATACGGGGTTTTCAAAATTGCTCTCAAAATGAGAGTCTCACAACCATGGACCAATCTAGGAACGAAGGATTTTTCTCCATGAATGCAATACAATGCAATATTATACTAAGAATTGAAACATGTAAGATAATCTAAGACATGATGATAAATGCAATTAATCTAGAAATTGAAGCTATTCTATTGAAAAATGATATTATTCTATATGAGACATGACAATAATTCAGTATTCTAACAATGCATATTTTCTCCAGGAGTTTTGAATGAGGAATGAGAGTTCTTTTATAGACTCAGGGATGATCAGAATAAAAACTTTCCTCTTTGAAATAAAACAGATAGAAAAGCGAGTTTAAATTAGAAAGCTTTATTTGAAAGAAAACAATAAATTGTTTTCCCTTTGCTTTAACTGTTTTCTTTCTTTGATTTAATTCTGTTTTATTTGAATTAAATTGTTTTCTTTCTCTTTAAAGCACAATTAATTCAAAGATTCTATT
>MU224475.1:314710-346477 GCA_018584345.1 Thuja plicata | reverse complement strand
ATCAAACACTCACTTGGCCTGTCAATAGGTATCGGGCATATCCAATGCTACTTTCTATGATCAAACTTTTTGATACTCCTTGGGATGTATCTCAATTATAGAAGACTTTTAAGTCCTGCTCGGTTAAGAGACTTGATTCTTCAATGGTTAAACTGAAACATTAATGATCTGTTCACACATACAACTTAATTGTGGGTTTTCAGTTCTATTGTAAGTGCATTACCTCTCTGATCAATATAATCAATTCTATACCTTTGCTCCACACTATTCTGCTATGTGATGTTGTCTCACTGTTCGTCGGTATCTGTAGAATCTATCTCTTTCCTCAACTTGATTGTTCAGGTCTAAATGAAGACTTTCTTCTCCTTTATAATCTCTTTAGCATCTTCCCTCTTTTCTCTTCTCCCCACACAATTCGTAATGTATTGGGTTTGTCTCTTTATAGACATGTTTCACCATTTCTTGGCTTTCTTGATTCTTGGCATGATCCACAATTCTCGTCAATTAGATTTAAAGCAAAACTCCAGTTTTATCTCAAAGATATCTTCTCACCAACTAGAAAAATCAGCTTTAAATCAATTACTTATCTCTAGCTTTATCTGGCCGATTAAAACAATGATAAGTATCAGTTGAGTCTATTTATAGCTCTTGATAGCTAAGCATTTTGTCATTTCTAAACTCTCTATTCTGTCGGTCAACACTTTAGTTAGTCATCGATGATAACTGATTGTTCCATCAGTGTGAATTTAGTTATCACCAGGATCTCCATCCTTGTCTTTTCCATCACGTTAATCTGTGTTTTTCTTGTCAGGAAACGCTGTGACTTTGCTCGTTGGTAATGTTGTGCATTTGCTTGTCGGGTAACATTGTGACTTTTCTCTTTTACTCTGACCATCAGTGTGCATTCCGTCAGTGTCTACAGTCACTTAGTGAATACTTTGACTTATATGCATTACTAATAACATAGCCTTTGATTCATCAGTTCTTTGAAGTCTTTGGCAGTATTTCCATGACCATATAGATTATATCAAGTTGACATCAATGAAAATACAATACATTAACTGATTTAATGCCTTGCATGATCATCAACTTAACATCCTCAAATATTCAATCAGTTACATGTCATCAACCTCTCCTCTGTCAACATTATGGGGGGTTCTCTTGTTTGTGTTAACGCTTCCTTTGGTTCTGCATGTTGATCAGTATTCAAACTATTGGTACTTGTATTTTTCAGCTAGAAAATTTGTCTTGCATGGTTGAGTAGTGTCATTCAGGTCACTCGTATAGATCTATGTGCCATCTAAATCTTCTACTACCAGATTTTTGCCTCATTTTTTCATATGTTCTTCTTTTGAGTAGTGTCGTGGGGGGTACTGATGAAAATTATTGTCTTATGTATCTTCGATTTATAGATGTTTTGTCTTTTTTTGTCATTTTCTCATTGTATGAGCAGTATCATTGGGGGCACTCATACTGTTGATCCTGATCATCATATTTCAGAGGAGGTTCTTTATTCAACATCATAACAATCATCATTTGATAGGTGTCTACAACTTGTGCTTCGAGGGTGTGCTTCTTATTCCTTTCAGTTGGGACATTTTTTCTGTGAGACTTCTTGTTCTTCCTCTCTACATGTTTTCTTTTCTGGTGCTTTTATCTCTTTTTGGAGAGGGGGTTTTCCCACTAGTTTTTCTCCTTTTCTCCTCTTTATAGAGATTTTTTGTACTTGGGTACCTGATCAGGCCTTGTTGTCGGGAACCATTTCCTGCTTTCAGTAGCCTTTCTCTAGGTTTTTAGCTTCTTCCTAAGTTCATCTTAAGGGGGGGTGTTAGAGTAATAAGGTATTTTGCTTATTAATTAAATCATGTTGATTTAATAATTAAGCCACTTATTATCTCGTTAGTGCTTAATTTAAACTAAATTTATTATTAATTATTATTTATGCAACCTAGGGTTTCTTCTTTTTAGGTTTTAATCTCCTTTTTATAAGGATTGATCTCTCTTGTAATTAATAACTTTACTTTTTCCTAATATATTTTTTCCTATGGCATTCACAACCATCTTTTTTGCATTGTGATTTTTCAAGTTCTTTCCCTCTTTCGTGACAGGGTTTTTTTTGAAGATCATTGGGTTCTTTGTGAAGTTGGTTTCTCAACTTCGACAAGCTGGATATGAAAATTTTTGGTCCAGTGCTACAAATGGTACATGAATGAATGAAAATCACAAATATGGAGCTTCATAATAATGTAGTGCACATAATAGTCAACAATGTATTATCAAGGTGGAGGTGATTAGGTCATAATGAGTTTACAATTATGAATATCAATAGGATACAAAACTGCCAAAATACAATGATGATCATAGGAGCAAAAATATCATAGTGCCACATCATTATAGACATTCAGAAGGAAGAAAAGAGGACACTAATGCATCAATTAATGAAACCATGTAAGGTATGAGACACAAGTACATCAAGTAATAACATTCATTACTTAAAGGTATATATGTCCTATTTTTTGCAACACTAATCATTTACAGATCAGGGTCCTTGTCATGGTCAGTAAAAATATATAGATATAGGATCAAAAAATAACATTAACCATTCAAGGGCTTGTAGAAGATATGAAGGTAGCAGTCAAGATTGCATCTACAAAACAAAGATGAACAACATTTTCATGTATTGTTTTATTAAAAGGATATCTCCAGGTTTCAAGATGTGATGCACATATCCAATGAAATGAAAATGAGAAAAGACCTTAAGAAGAGAAGGGAAATAGATCATGATAAGTTTGGGTAACATTGATAGGCCATATATATTGATATCAATTTCATAATGATAGGGGCATCTGTGTATGAACAGTCAAAGTAAATGTCACTATTTCAACTGCATTATAAATTTTCATAGTCTTCATATGATGAGCAAAATACATCAGGACATAGGAGAATATAAAGCTGAAGAGTGAATGAGTTTATCAAGAAGAGCCACAAGTTCATAAAAATAGTGAATGCTTTCCAAAGTCTCAGATTGAATACAAAGCGTATGCAAATCATAAGATTGGGTGCAAAAGTAGTAATAAAGTATCATTCAAGGCGAAGGTTCAACTAGAAATACAATGGAAAGAGAAAATTATTATGGTTATTTTGATTAACTAAAAACCAAAAGTGTTGAAATAGAGTTTCAAGGAATGAACAACAACCTGCTATGACAGTCAAGGATTACAAGAATACAAGGGAAAATTGAAATATTAACAAGCAATACACTGTGATAAAGTATCCACAAATGAGCAGTTCCACACTATAATGCTACAAAATTTTGTATAGCTACAAGAGCATAAAATTAAAAAGAGCATAAAAAAAAAATTACAATGAAAATATAAGCTAAAAGAGGCCAAGGCATCATGAGAACATCAGAATAAAAGTTATTGTTAGAGGCGCAGTTATGAATGGAATTTTTATGATAAGATACAAAGATATAGTTATTGTTTTCATACCTTAGGATTTCATTATTTGAAATATAACAAAGAAGATACCATGTAGATACACAAACTTAATTATATTAGTGAGCCCAAAATAAAAATCAAGACTGTGACCAGACATGTAAATTTTGAGACCATGGTGCAAAGAGCAGTGAATTAAATTGACACGGAGAGTATTCACAACTATTTGAATAAGACAACAGTGTATAAAGTGTTCTATCAGGTAACAGGGATTTGTCTCATGATTTCTCATATGTAAGATATCAAACCCATAGGTTTCAATCATAGATTTACAAAAGGAAAGTATGTACATTAAGGTCACGACTTGCAATTTTTAGATGATTTTTTTTTTGCAAGTTCAAGTATATAAGAAAGATGGTTTTCCAAGGAAAAGAATCATGACCTCTACATTTTTTTGTACAAATTCATAAAAAACATGTAAGGGTTCGATGGATATCAGAGTTGCGACCACATTTGTTGTGATTGTATGCAAACATGATATCCATGAAACTAGAAGCGAAACCCTATGTTTTCATCAACCTCAATACATGCAGAGATTTGTATGTAAGTCATGCCAAGCTACATGGTATGGAAGCAATTCCATTCTTTTGAAAGAAAAATAAGTCCATCAAAGTTACACAAGATTCACATCCTCACATACACTTCGAGCCTCAAGTAATATAGAAGGAGAAAAAACTTGTAAGGTTTTTGTTATAAATCTTTTCCAGAAAATGCATAGGAAACACATGAGCAAAGCTCGAGCATCATGCCATTTTATATAATGAAATCCTTTAATTTTTCCATAAAAATGAAAGAGAAAAGTTCTACATCAAATGAAAAAGTTTTCTCATAGAAAGGAAACACATAGATTTTTGTATACTTTGGACTCAAAGGCACGTAAAGAAGAACTCATGGTCTATTAGGAATGATTGTGAAAAAATAGGGCTTCTTTATGACTTTATTTCACAAAATGGAGTTCAAAGAAGTGTATCTAAATAGGGTTTACCTCTAGTGTCGTAGTGTGATATTATAGAAAATCTCAAGATATTGAATCCAAAAAGGATTGTCACATGTAATATTGTCATATTGAGCAGAGGTTTCAATCACAAATTTACAAAAGGAAAGTATGCACATAAAGGTCATGACTTGCAATTTTAAGATAGTTTTGTTTTGCAAGTTTAGGTGTATAATAAAGATGGTTTTCTAAGAAAAAGAGAAATGACCTCTACATTTTTTGTACATATTTAGAAAAACATGTCAGGGTTCGATAGATATAAGAGTTGTGACCACATTTGTTGTTATTGTATGCAAACATGATATCCAAGAAACTAGAAGTGAAACCCTATGTTTTCGTCAATGTACATACATGTAGATATTTGTATGTAAGTCATGCCAAGCTACATGGTGTGGAAGCACTTCCCGTATTTTGAAAGAAAAATGAAAGTCCATCAGTGTTACAGAAGGTTCGCATCCTTATGTACACAAGCCAAGCCTCAAGTAATATAGAAGGATAAAATAAAATCTAAGGTTTTTATTATAAATATTTTCCAGAAAATGGACAGGAAACACATGGGAAAAGCTTGAGCATCATGCCATTTCATACAATCTAATCCTTTAATTTTTTATAGAAAAATGAAAGAGCGGAGTTCTACATCAAATGACAAAGTTTGATCATAGAAAGGAAACCCAAATATTTTTGAATAATTTGGACTCAAATGTACAGAAAGAAGAACTCATAGTCTATTAGGAATGATTATGAAAAAATAGGGCATCTTTATGAATTTCTTTCACAAAATAGAGTTCAAAGAAGTGTATCTAAAGAGAGCTTACCTCCAATGCCACAGTGTGATATTGTAGAGAATCTTCATTCAAAATCCTAGGAGCAGGAGGTTGGTCGCCAAAGAGTTGATGAAGGTTGTAAAATGATAAATGAAAAAGTAAATTAGGGTTATAACCCTAAAGGAATTCATGCCTTAGTGGTGATTTTGGTGGGATTCCTTTTGTAAAATGTCCCACGAATTAATGCCTTAGATCCAAGGGTTAATGTTCATATTTTGTATTCATGTTATAAGGTGCATTGCCTTATTAATATTAATATAAAATATGAATATTATTACTACTTTTTTTTCCTTTGCATAGCAATAATTGTAAATTGAATTATTATTATATGATGAGTACTATAAATCATATAATAATAATTGAATATTTAATTTAAGGAAAATAAATAAAGGGCGAGATTTGTTTCCACATGTGCATGGTTTGAAGTTCAGTTTATAAGAAGTTGGAGAATTTTTTATTTATTTATATTTGGGATTCAATGAGGAGTTTTCTTGACTTAATGGGATAGTTAGAGATGTAGTTGAGTTGATTTTTAGTTACAATTAGCTGGAGGGCTTGTTTTGAGTAGTTATCTACATGATACATACAATTGAGCTCCTATTTTTGAGGATTCTTCCCTTATATATAACCTGTTGATGGGACTTTGTGACCGGGTCCGCCAACAGATGTAAGTTGTCACCGGGTACTGGGGTACCATCCAACTTCACCTATAAAGGTTGTCTAGGGAAATGAGATTCCTCTAGCCTTCAAGCATGCGAGAGTCAGGTCTCGACGGTGCAAGAGCTTAGTTGGGAGTGTGACTGTTTTGTTCGGGGGGATAGCTGGTTATCTTGACTTGTCTTCTCTGGGGATTTAGGTAAGCGGGGTTTCCCACAAGCATTCAATATCTTTACCAAATAAACTTCAAAAGATATTGCAGGGTTAGAAATATTCCATCTACCTATAGTTATGCCAAACATTCAAAACATTAACCAAGCTCTAACATGCTACACTAAATACTGAAGAAATACAGAACCATCAACTCATATTTAATCAATAGTGAGGGAAAATAAGGTCGTTAATCTACTTAAAATATTAGAGCAAGGGACATAAAGAACATACAACACAAAATACCGTTAATCTGGAGATCATAATGCTAACAACATCATTGCTAGATCCCTTCCTTCTTCATTAACATGTTTCTAGAAAACACTGGCGTGTACAATAATGGTGGCCCCAAGGGAGCATCTAACTACTGAGAATCTCTAACAACTAAGGAGCATTGAGCTCTGCAACTAAGAACTGAGAAAAGCCAAAATGCTATTAGCTATGGACTGCAAAATCATCAATTTTGCCGACCCTTAGAATGAGGTCGGACTTCTTATTTATACACAAGCTTTTGACCTAAAACTAACCTAACTTATTTTACACTCAAGAAATATAATACAATTTTTGGTGGCCAGTACTACCTGCGCCACGCTATAAAGACCTTGAGATGGAAAAGGTCTGACATGTCGAAAGAATAAGACAAGAAAGGAGGAGTGGAAGAATTGGCCTTGAGATGAGATCTGGGAGGAGAAAAGAAGAAATTTGATCCCCCGGGGATCGAGGCTACATGCCTCATTAATGGAAAAGTGGCTCCCTATCTATGACACACCAGGTTTTATCTTGAAGTGGCACCTTGGGAAGACCACCTATTAGGACCTTCTTGTCGAGCTGATGTGCCTTGCTGGAGTCACGCACCCTCTGACATCCTTATTAACTGCTTTGAAAGTGACCGGTCAGCTTTGGGAACTGGGACACGGGTCACTTTAAAGAATTCAAAAATATTGGATCCGAGACTCCAGGATCCGAAAGCTCGTGCCCCCAAAGAATAAATAATACAAATGACACATGGTTGATGGAATTCTCTAGACTTCGGAGAACCTTATTGTTCCTTAATTTTTTTTAATGTCTCCAACACCTGGATTATGCCTTCTTCATCTATGTCTTTAATACTGTCCCATCAACTGTGAACAACCTCCAATTTTTCCTCAATATCTCCAGCCCCATTCCATAATTCATCCACCATCTTCACAACGTCATGTGCCTGGATCATTGTCTTGGATAATCTAGATAACCTGCCCTGGTCAATATCTCTGGCAACTGGATACAGGGATTCCATCTGTTCATCAAATTTATTGAGAACGTAGTCCTCTGGGGTGCACATCTGAGTGGTGAAGGGATTGAATTGTGATACTCCAACCATAAATGCTTGAAATATGCCCAAGGGGTATTGGGCCGCGGTCACCTTTTCTTTCAAGGCCTTAACCAATTCCTTGCACACCTCAATTTTGAGGCCAAGTCTGGAGTACTGGGCCTGGAGGGAATCATATGATTCAACTCCCAAAATTCCCGCCTCTGTGGCGACTTCTTCTCCGATGTTACAAATTTCTTCCAACCTGGCCCTCCATTTCTCATACTTCTCTAAGTCTTGCTCCCATACAAGAGTGGAGCCATTTGCTTGGCTGATAAGGATGTTGATCTGATAAAGGTCTAGGAGGGATGACGCTAGAAATTATCTTATGGTAGCTACCTGCTCAACGGACCACCCATCTATAGCCTACGCCTTCTTCTTCATGGCCCAGAGAGAATCCACATCGCCCTGTGCAAGCGACAATCTAGAGGAAGATGTTTCCGCATGGATCTCGGCCAAAGGCTGTGTAAGTTCTGCCAGAAGTGTGAGGAGATTGGCATTAGTCTCTCTTTCCTCCTTCAACTTCTAGTCCTATTTGGTATACTAGGCCTCTACTGCTTTAGTGGCCTCCCTTAGTAGGTCCAGTTCACCTTGCTTGTCTCTTCTCCCCATTTCCACTTCTGTGATGTTGTAATCTTTGAGCCTTACGACCGCTGCATCTGCATCTGGAGGAGGTTTTGTGATTGTCGCAACTGTGTTTCCCATTGGGCCAGTCTAGAGGGTATGGACCCTCCATGCCTTCTTGGGCTTATGAGACTCTACATGTCAGGCCATCATCTTGACCAAGGAGAGCGAAACTTCTGTCGCTACCACCAGAGCTTTCCTCTTCCTTAATTCCACCAGCCATTGGGGCAGCTAGGGTGGCTTTGCAGTTAGGACCTAAGTATCTGGATTCTCTTCAGAACCCGGTGGTGTGTTCCCACAATGTTCAGTGTCATCGAGATATTTCTCTCTTTCTTGTTCCTATTCCTTCTCCTGTTCTCTAGAGGCCTCTGTATTTTTTGCCATGTTGACATCCTCTGTTGTGATATCCAAAACTTCTCCTTCTCTGACATCCATATCACATGTATCTTTTGGGACTCCCTCATCCCTTCTAGCATCAGTTCATCTGATGTTTACATTTCTTGGGACTTCTTGGTCATTCTACTGCTGTTGTTCTTCGACCTCATTGGCCTTGTTCGCTGGAACATTTTCCTCCATCAGAACATCTTCTGGAGGTGTGTGAGGTTTCTGGCCAAAGTCTAACAATATAGCCAGCTTTACCACCTCACAAAATGTGCTCCAGGGTGTTTGGTCACCTAGAGTAACCAAAGGTGTTTGGAGCGTGATGATCGGGGGTACGGTTGATCCCACGGGTCTGGGTTCCCCAACCATCGATTGTTCATCTGTGGTTTGCCTTGGTGTATCTTCGGCCTCCTAGGCCAGTGTTTTCTCCCACTTAGGATCCCTATGCATCTCGTCCTGGGTTTCCTATTATGATGCAAATCCTTCTTCTGGAACTTCCTTTTCTAAGGGGATCTCCTCTTTATCTTGAGTGGCAATTTCCTCAACCGCTTGACCAATATCCTCTTGCAAGTTCATGATTTCATCCGCCCAAACACATCATCAAAATCATCATGTGGGGAGGGCTGTCAGGGATCTCTTCAAGTTTGGGGGAATCCAAACTGACATCAACTAGAGGCACATATGGCATATTAGGGCTAGCGGTCGCACTTGGGGTAGGGGTCACCTTCTTCTTCTTCTTTCTCAGCAGTGGGACCTCGGGTTCCAAAATACTGGTAGACTCTGCCTCAGCAAAAGTCTGTCTGCTCATCATCACGGCCAACAATAGGGATCCCGCCGGGTGAACAGATGTCATTGGAGTTACAAGGAGACTAGAGGATATCTACATGCTTATTTGCTGACTGGCCAGCCTCACTGACTCCATTTGTTGTTGTAGTTGTACCATTAAGGGAGTGGGACCTTGGGGAGGTACCTTTGTCGGGGCACCCTCTTTTTATTTCCCCTTACTTGTGCTAGGTCCGATGGTGGTAGAAGATGGAGTGGCCTTTCAAACCATTGGTTTTGTCTAGGTGCTCTTGGGACACACTCGGGAAAAATATTGGTGACCCACCTCCAAAATAGGGTGACATACTCCCTCGATTGTCAAGTCTTCTGGGGTGGCCCAATCCACCGGAGGGAGATCCAACTTGTCCAATCCCTGTTCCTTGTATGCCGGGTCTTCTAGCAGCTCGTCATCTAAAAATCCCTTCAGAAAAGTTGAAAGGTTGAGCGCCTTCATGAGTCCTTTGGACATGCGTGAATGTTGACGGGCCCGGAGATAAAAAATGTCCTAGCAGTCCACCCAAATATCTTCAATATCTTCTTCATGCGGCGGGGATGCCCAAGGAAGTGTCATGGCAATCTTTCCTAAAGGATCATAGTTCTTTATGGTGTGGTGGAATTCCATCAGTCCTAGGCTTTTCAATTCATTATCCACTTCCCTTGCCATGATGAGGCTGCATGTATAATTCCTGCACAAAAACGAGATAGGGATGTTGATGACCTTCTTTAATGTGAAGAAGGCATCCAAGTCCATCATCTATCGGCAGAACTCCAAAAGAATGATTCTATCTCCACAATATAGGGGAAGATGATAGGGTTTCCCAGAGAAATCGTTCACCCAAATATAGGTGTGGTGTTGGAATTGAATAAAGTAGTGGCCATAAGTGCTAACCATGTTCATCGCCTCTTGTGATAATTGATACCTGATGTTTCAGGTAAGTGTTAGTATATTATGGTAAATGAAAGCATCATTTACCCAGCGAAAATTCAGGAAACTGAGTTCCCATTGCACTTGGGGATAATGATCCCATGGGGTCAACTGGCCCAGCCCGTTCCCAAGTTCACCTACTATTCCCAAACCTGGAAAAGTCAGTCTTTGTTGGGCTAGTGCCCATAGCACGTAGGATGTCATGTAGAACTTGGAACTCTACATGATTCCCTTCAGCTACGTGTCCACATGATTAGCAATGATGGCTGCCTAGTTGAAATTTTGGTTACAGGTGGTGATGCAGTAAAGAAAGTAGTACATCCACACCGAGAAATCTTGGGCATGGGGTTGTCTGAAGATTTTGCATAAAAATATGATGCCCGCCTAAATGGGTTCTATGAAATCCCCGCGGAGAATTTCCAACTTCATCCTTTTATGGTCCCTCTTCAAGGACTTCAACTAGTGAGTGTTAAGGTATTATCGGGAGATAAGAGCAGCTTCCTCGAACTCCTATAATGACTTGGTCTGGTTGAAGATGACGAACCATAGAATTGTGGAATCCCCATTCTTGAGGCAAAATTTTCTGCGTCCAGGGTGACGATTATTGTTGGATATTATAGTGGTCGGGGATCGACAAGCAGAATAGTCCGAGTAGGTGCATTGTACAATGTTGCCAACTGAAGTATCAGTTCTGGTGATTACACCACACAAGGAAAGTTTGTGGCCTTTATAATGCCGAAAGCGGCCAAGTGAGTGGCTATATTGTCTCCGTCGACCTTTAATCGGTATATGTCTTGAATTAAGCCCTGCATTTCAGCCCAGAGTCTAGGCTTTGTGTCTGTTATTTCCCATACTTTAGAGTTTGTTATGTATGTGGAGCCTAATCAGACTTAGTTTCTTTCAGCGCGATTTCCCCCCCAGACATATCTATTTGGGCCCCATGCTCGGGGTCAAGGGGCAGAGCCCCTTGTGGGGTCCTAGGGCAGCGCCCCAGGCGGGGTCAAGGGCGGGGTCGAGGGGCAACGCCCCTCAATGCCAACAATGATTTAATAATATTGTAAAGGGTTGACCATTGATTTTCTATTAGTCAGAGTATTTTTTTTGCCCTAATTAGGTTAGGACAAATATGCTTGTGAAAAGGGCTTAGGGTTTTTGAGATTTCATTGTATGAGGGATTTTCGTAGCTTCCTATGACAGTATTGAGTTGCAAGTTTTAGATTGTAATCGCTGGATAATAATAAAGATATTGGACTCACTGTTGGTGGACGTAGCCCAGGGATTGGGTGAACCACGTTAAATATCTGTGTCATTTGTGTTCTCTTTCATGTTTATATTTGCATTTTTCTACTTATTTTTCTAACAGAGTCCACCTTGGACCCCATGAGAACGCCTTCCTTTGGGTATTTGGAGGTTAAGGGCAGCTTTGCCAACATCTTTTCAGCCTTGGTTTTTGTGGCCGCCCGATTGGAGGTGGTAGGTAGCTCCGAGCTATTAAGAGGGGTGATTACTTCAGACATCTTGGTCAACTATCCGCAACCTGCAAGACCAGAGAACCGTTAGAACATGGTATATATAAAATGAATATTAGAAACTCTAGGGGATTTGTCTTCACCCTGCACCTATCTAATAAGTGTTAGCACATATCAAAAAAAGTATGGAATACTTAAAATAGACGTGGGTTAGATTCTGGGGTGTTGAACTAAGTGACAGGAGGAGATGAAAGACAAGGGACTCCTCGGGACCTGAAGCCCAGATAAACTAGTCGTTATTGACGTGACTGGTAGTAAGCCATATTTGGCTAACATGGGCCATCACATGGCCACGTGACATATGACGTAAATATCATTAATGGTGACAAGTGGGCTGACATGGGTAACTTGAATGCCAAATGAGACAGGGTTTAAATGTCGACTCATGAGAAATTAATCCTGCCATTAAGGTGACACGACATAAGAAAGACAAAGCCGCCATGGCTCGAACTAGCGAGGTGTCGAGTTCAAGCCGTGGCGACTCCCTCTCGACGAGCTTGGAAAAATGATGCAAGAAACGATGGGGTACGATGAGCTCGTTGAGAATGGAAGGATACTCACAAGATAAACATGATTTTATAGAGGGATGAAGGCTGAGACATATATACACTAAAATATAGAGAACCAAAGCTCTACAAGGACCAAAGTGAAGCTCACATAATTACGGTGACATATATACAGTATCTACAAACTATTTACATGATTATACAACATTTACACAAGCACAAGAGCTACCCTACGACAATGTACATCATATACACTAGTTTACAACTGTACAGAGGGCAGACAACCCTCTGGCAGAGCCAACCCACCAATGGGAGGCAACCCAAAAGTGAAACGCAAAAGGCAGAAATGACAGAACCAAAAAAAAAAAACAAAGCAAAAAAAAATAGTAAGAACCAAAAAGTAAGAAACCAGAGAAGGTGAAACTGAAAACCTACTTGGAAACATGACGAAGAGCAGGGAAGGAGAACATGGGAGCGCTCTACAACAAGTCTACCCTTAAATGATCATGAACAAGCACCGCAAATCAACTTTCAATCAACCACTAAGCACAGAGCAATTTGCAATTTAATCACCTTAATCACCTAAGAATCTCTCTGAATGCTTTAAGTGTTTTAATCGCGGTAATTGTGAAAATGATAGGTAATTTCCATTTATACCCCTAGGGTAAAAAAAAGTTACAACCTTCTCCACAAACTCTGAAAACCTTCAGACTCTGGGCTCGGGGATTCCTTGCAACTATGCCTTCTTGCAAAAGAAGACATGGTTGAAGAGAATCCTGGAGTCTGGAATCTAGCTCTGGAAAGAACAACAAACTCCAGGACCGGATCCTAGAGACACAAAAAGACAGAAGCAAAAAGAAAAATAAACCTTGTGGAAGAAAAGCCCGGAGGGAAAACAAAGGAAACAAGGCAAGAGCAAAAGCGAAAAAGGGGACCCAACATTTTGCACACAAAATGTAGGGATAGGTATGTAGGGAATAATAAATGGTGACTATCTAGGATGAATGCCTTAGTGCATTCAAGAATGACAAAATCTCTGGTTAGCAAAACTAGAATCAATCGTTACTTGGAGCATCCTGCTAGTAAGGTGTGTAGCGTTTGAGAAAATCTGGCCCATACATGATTCAATCCTTGGTCTTTCGTTAGTTGTGAAGTGTGTGCTTTGAAAGAAAATCAAGCCAATGACCTCTGGGAGAAGTAGAGAAGAGGCACTAAATATATCAAACCAAAGTCATCAAATCTGCTCGTTTTCCCTTGATACTAGAATTCCTCCATTCTTTAGTTGTCATTATTTTTCCCTTCTTGGATGGGAAGATGGTACTCCTTTCACCATTAAGCTTAGGCTGTTTTTAACGATGATACTTCTTTCACCTTTCCATCCATTCCAAATTGCCAAATGGGAAGAGGACTCTGGACCTGGAAAGAAATTAAATGTTTTTCAGACTTGGGCCAACAAACTAGTGTGACCGATCTACTCTCAGTGTGTCCAATTACTTGTTCCTTTTTATTTTTCTCTAACTGATTTCTGAACTTTCAGGAGATGAATCCGATGAAGATTACTCATATCCTATTACCAAACTTGTAAAATAACTCCGGAGTGTGGACCAATTCCACCATGCTAACAATAGATTCTAAGTTCACCAAAATGCAAAAGGTACCATCCCAGAGACTAGATGTTATGTGAAGCATACCGGTCTATAAAAGGGAGGGAAAAACACTGGGAATCTAGAAAAGGAAGATCGAAGCCAAAAAACAAAATGAAAAATGAAAAGGGGCGGTCCCTGAGGACAACCAACATAACTATTTACAAGGCAAGGCACCCCAAACAGAGCGTCGGGAAGGATATTTACAAGCAGGACTTTACATAAAATACAACTCTGGACAAACTCACCTCATTCGAAGTAATGCTTGAGAAACTATCCATTAACGGGAAATGGAAGGGCTTCTCCGGTCATGGTACTAAGGCAATAAGTATTTTCCCTACAGATCTCAGATATCAAGTATGGTCCAAGCCAGAGCCGTTGAAATTTGGTGTGCTTTCCTTTCTTTTCTCGGGCCTTGTCCCACAAAAGGAATAAGTCTGAAATATGGAAGGCCTTATACTAGGATCTTTGGTCAAACCATCATTTTACTACTACTTGGTGATGTGCAAAGTGTTTGAGGGCTATGTCTCTTTATTCTTCCATTCTCACCAAGTTCAGAAGCTGGACCTCCACGATGTTGTCCCGATTGCCGAATTCTTGCACAAACTGTAATACCGAGATCTGTAAGTTAATAGGGAATACTGGATTTTGGCCATTAACTAGGTGGAATAGGGAAGTCCCTAGGACTGCCTTTATTCAGATATGATCCACCCAGAGAGTGAATCTAAGCTTTTGGTGCCAGTCCCGAGGATTATATTCTAATAGATGTTTGATCACCTCAAGTAAATTTTTGTTGGTCGATTCAGCAACACCGTTCCCCTAAGGGTAATAGTTGCTGGAGAACTTCAGAGTGATCTTTTTGTCATAGGTCAATTCAAGTAATTGTGCCAAAGAAAATTTTGAACCATTGTCACATACTATAGCAAAGGGCATTCCAAATCGCATGATGATGTTTTCTTCTAGGAATTTAATGACCACATTTGTCATGTTGTTTTTACAAGGGATCACTTCAGACCATCAGGTGCAATAATCGATAGTAGTCAAGATGTACTGGTGGTTGGCAGATGAGTTGAGGTTGATTTCCCTGATATAGTCAAATACCCATTGGGAAAAAGGTCTAGCTTCCAAGATCGGCTGCAAAGGCATAACCGGGTTCCACTCACGATGTGCTATGGTCTAGCAAGTGTGGCATTTTCTTACGTGAGTATAGACATCCTTAAAGATACAGGGCCAATAGTATCTGACCTAGAGGATCTGATGGGCAGTGGCGTCAACTGAGCCATGCCTAGTTCCAAACTGCCTATGGAATTCTTCAATTATCTTTGTAGCTTGAACCCTATCAATGCACCGGAGGTACACTCCCTCATAGTTCTTGCTAAAAAGCCTGGCATTTTTTTATCATGAAGTGCATGCTTTTCAATCGCAAGGTGCAATGTTTGTTTGGAGGAAATCCCTCTAGGCATTGTTCAACAACAAGTACACCAAGTCTGTGTACCATGGATCCTGAGTGATGGACTCCACTATATATGCCTGACATTCGATGTGTGGAGTCTCTTCTGCCATCACTCTACATAGTCTCTGGCCTCAGACTATCTTCATGGGTTGCATTTCTAAATCATACTCTTGGAGGATGGCCATCCATTTCCCTCGTCTTTCACCCAATTCATTCTGCATCAACAAAGATTTTACTGCCTGGTCCGGGATGATATCATTCACTTTGCTTTGAAGAACATAATGCCAGAATTTTTTCACGGTGTGGACGAGAGCAAAGGCCTGCATTTCCAAAGGCGAATATCAGACTTTGGAATTCTTAAAGGGGGAGCTCATGAAAGCTATTGGTCATTCCTCCCCTTCGACCTTCTGGGTCAAAACTGTCATGATAGAATGCGGTGAAGCAAAGGAATATATGTAAAAGGAGAGGGAATAGTCCAGACTAGCTAAGACTGGGCCTTTGCTATTATTTTTTTAATCTAGGTGAACGCCTGCTTTGCCTCAGGGCTCCACTCAATCTTAGTATCTTTCCTCATCATTTCATTGAGTGGCTTTATGATCTCGGTGAATCTGGTGATGAACCGCCGGACAAAGTTGATCTTCCCAAAGAAAGATCTCATTTCCTTCTTGCTGCCGAGAATTTGTAGGTTTAGCAGTGCTTCAACTCTCTTAGGGTTAATGGATATACCCTTCTTAGAGACAATATGCCTAAGAAACTTCCCTTCAGTGACCCCGAATATGTATTTCTTAGGGTTGAGGGATATTCCATACCGGTGACATCTCTTGCAAATCTGGGCGAGGTGGACAGAATGATCACGCCTGTCCCAAGAAAAGATGGTCAAATCATCCATGTAGATGATTATGCACCAGTTTATGAGGCCTTTGAACACAATGTCCATAGCCTTTTGAAATGTGGCCCCTACGTTGATCAGGCCAAAGGGCATTCTCCGGTATGCAAATGTTCCTCATTTGGTGGTGAATGTTGTTTTATCTCTATCTTCATATTTAACCATGACTTGGTTATACCCAGAGTACCCATCCAAAAAGGACATAATTTGTGATCCATTCACGATTTGCAGTACCTCATCCAATGAGGGGAGGGGGTGATTATCCTTTTTGGATGCCTTGTTCAAATTTTGAAAATCCACGCAAAGGCGAATCTCGCCGCTTTTCTTCCTCACAGAGACCAGGTTGGCAACCCACATAGTATGCTAGATTGGAAAGATGATATGGGTTGACAGAAATTTTTGGACCTCCTGATGGATTAGGGGCTCGATCAGTGGGTTGACCAGTCATTTCTTTTGCCGAAAAGGCTTAGCATCAGTATTGAGTGGGATAGTATGAGTCATAATGGATGTATCATAGGTTTTCAAGTCCTCATACCCCACGCGATTACATCAATGTATTCTCAGAGAACTGCGAGAATCTTCTCCCTCTCCTCAGGGGAGTAGGAGGTGCCAACGTGTATCCATTTTTCTTCACCAGCCTGGCCGATGTTCACTTTCTCAAATTTTCCTCCCTCAGGGGAGGATGATATCTTTTCCCGGCCCTGAGGGTATGAGTTGAAGATTCATTCAAGTGCGACCATCCCCTTAGGGATGGTGTTGGTTGGTAGGTCCATGATCTTGTCATCTTCATCACCCTGTCTAGTATCATCATGCTCTCTCTCCTCCACTATCTGGTCCTCAAAGACACCAACATTGGCCATAAAGGCCAAGATATGCTGATCATCTTCAAAAACCTGAAAATGGGTGACATTGTCTAGAATGGACGGAGTGGGGACCATCTCAATAGAGAATTTTTGAGTTGGGAGCCATCCATGGGCTCGAGAGTGCTGGCGGACACAGCAAGGGCATCCAGAATATAATTCCTTTTTTAGGGGATAAGATCAATGCGAAGGCATCAAAATCTTTGATAAGGCTCCATGCCCGATTGCGGTATGCAGCCAGCCTTTTGTCATGGTAGGTGTATTGACTCCGAACTTGCTTAACAATCAACTCTGAATCACCCAGGGCCCAAAGGCGAGTGATTCCTTTTCTTAGTGCAAATAAGAGCCCAAGGAACAAAGCCTTGTACTCTGTGACATTGTTTGTGCAGTTGAATTGCAACCTATAAGACATGAGGAAGGATTTCCCCCATGGGTTGATCAATTCCACTCCAGCCCCATAGTCTTGTTTGGATTGGGACTCATCGAACTTAAGGGTCCACAAGTCATTGTGTGTTGTCTGGGGCCAGGAAGATGAAATGGTCTTTGGATTGTCTCTGGGAGGAATAGGAGGAGTTTCCTCCGGTGCTGATGGCACATGGGTGAGGTTTGCTTCTGGAGAGATTTTTGGTTGGGATCCCCAGGAAAATGACACTGAAGAGGCATTGCCAGCAGAAGTACTGGGTCCTAGGGAATCGGCTGTGTGTTCTTCCTTTCGAAGGGATTTGATGTGTCAGGTAGCAGTGGTAAGGTAAGGCTTACACTCTAGCTCTGAATGTTTTTGATAATACACCTGGCACCAAGTGCCAGACAAGAGTGTAGTGGGGGTCACTGTGGTACCCTATGAGTTAACCTCAACCCTCAATTTTTCATCCATGTCCTGGATTCTTTGGGAAACCATGGGATCTTCCCTAGGGGTGAAATCAAATGTTAAGATTTCTAGGGGTTTGTACACCTCAGGGGAAGTCTCAGAGAAGAGGACTTCATTTACCCTCCCTACTTCGGTGAGGGCCTATTTCATCCGGGGCTCACTTTCAACCCGGATCTAGTTAGATTATCCCTCCCAGGGGAGCCACAAGTGGGAAAAGTTGGTCGAGAAATATCCGTTCAGGGACTTGGACCAATTGCGACTTAGTAACATCCCATAAGTCTCCAGGATGTACACCACCTAGATGTCAATTATGTTTTCTATCCTGGTGTCCTGGATGAGTTGAATCCAGACATTCTTCAACTCACCTACCATTTTTACAACAATTTTATCCAGATGGATTACTACACCGTTAGATGGGGTAGGGCGGAATCCAAGCTTCTGGCATATGGATAGAGGCATGATGTTGCCCGAAGCCTCAAAATCTACCAGGCAATTGTGCATATTCTTTCCTTGTAAGAAGGGAGGATCCTCAGTATTTCCCTAGAAGATAGCCACATTGGTGTCATTGAAAGTGACAGTCTTGGGTGGGTGACTGATGGCTTCTGGGTTTCCTAAGAGCTTCAGAAGAGACTTCTTCTACTTGGGACAGTTCAACAAAACCTCCATCAAGGTCATGGAGGTGGTAGTTCATTCTAACACCTTTGCGATGTCAAACCTTCCTCTTGGGAATTGGTGGCTTCCCTCGGCCAGGTCCTTAGCTTGGTTAGAGCCAGGGCCTTTTGTAGGGACGAACCGATCAGTCATGTTGTCCTGGGGAGGAGTGTCTTTGTGAGGATAGAATAGATTCATCTAAGAACCCTTGTAGATTGGGCTCTTCTTTGTCTCCCTTGTTTGGTCCAAAGAAGACGGTCTCACAGGTGAATGCACCATGAGTGGGCTCTTGTATAGGAGGCTCCAGGGGAGTAGGATCCAAATTTTTTTGTCTATCCAGCTAGGAAATCATGATGACCTTTTCCAGCGTGGCAGAATTCACCTCGTTATAAGAGCCTGTGTCGTGCAATCTACACCAGTTAGTCATGGGCTAGAATTCTGTGACTGGTGTGAAGTGGGAAGGTCTAGCATTACTTTGATTGGTGTTTTGGATTGGAGGAGGACCTCGAGTATTTTCATGGTTGTTCCATTGCTGCTGATTGGGTCGGGGCCCATTGTTGAAATTTCTTCCTCCGACATTGTTATTTTGTTGACCAAAGAAAATATTACCTCTCTAGGAATTGGAGTTGTGGGGTGCAAGGGACCCCGCCTTTAGCTGTCCCATGTCCACAGTCAGTGAGGACAAGAGTCACTGGAGGGATTTGACCTTGGCAGACAACTGAGTGTTTGCATCACAGTGTGACGGTTGTTGTTGTTGATTCTTGGGGAAAGCGGTAGCATTAGCCGGAGTCAAGGGTGGAAATCCTCCAACTACGAATGACTAAAAGAAAGACACTCTGGAAGGTTGTGTTTGTGGTTGTTGGGTTTGCTTTGGCTGGTTCTAGGGAACAAATTCCAGACCCAAAATTGTCTGTGTTTTAGATGGATATACCTACCGGGCCTGTTGGTCTATTAGCGGTGGTGGGGGATTCATGGCCATCGCAGGGGCACCCATTGCCTGATTGGGGTTATATCCCCTGGCGTAAGAATTTTTGCTGGGTATCATGTTAAAGGGCATGCTCTACCCAATCCCACCCGAAGATTTGTTAAGACCAAAAGACAACTCCAAGGCTAGGCTTGTAAACTTTCACCAGAGTATCTTGGTCATTAGGGGTGGTAGTTCTCCAGAGGAGAGTGGCAACGAAAGGGTCTGTCACATTAAGATAGGTTTGGATGGTTACATCCACAGATGGGATGAATGGACCCATGCACCACTTTAAGGCGCATTGGAGCCGGTGATTAAATGCTGCAAGGAGCTCATTTAGTTCCTTCCTAATGGAAATGAACTGGCTGTGGGACCACACTGGGACCACATGTATGTAGAAGGTAGCTAGGAAGGTGTCCTCCATATCTTGCCAACTATTGATGGAGTTGGTGGGAATGTTAAGGTACCAATTCAGCTCGTTCTATCCTAGGGATAGAGGGAACATCCAGGTCACAACGTCTTGATGTTGGATCTGGTATCGGTTCATGGAATCTTTGTATGCCTGTAGATGCTCTTCTGTGGTTCATGAGCCTAAATGCTCATATTAGAGACAAATATTTTCTGGGTGCGCAAGAAGATCATTGGTTGCACCTGAAAAAGTTCCCATCGGGGACCTGGTGTTGTCGAAATATGTAGCCATCGGGGGTGTTATATTTTGACTAGGTTGAGCATTAATTCCCAGGGTCATCTGGGGGACTTGGGTATTCTGAGCTGTAGTAGATCCCCAGATGATGGTGGCTGGCCTACCTTTCTGGGTCCTCCTCTTTCAAGCAGGAGGCACAAGTTCAACAAACCTTCTAGGATTGGGAGCTGATCTAAGGACTCTTTTGAATCTCACGGGTGAAAATCATCCAATCCCACTAAAGGTCTCACTCCTAAAACTATGGCTTGGGGAACCCTCAGGCAATGTGAAATCTAAATCCTCAAAGGGGGACGAGTTCATGCCCTCCTTCTAGCGCCAGTTTCTGTTGATGGGACTTTGTGACTGGGTCTGCCAATAGATGTAAGTTGTCATCGGGTACCGGGGTACCGGCCAACTTTGCCTAAAAAGGTTGTCTAGGGAAATGAGATTCCATGGGCCTTCAAGCACGTGAGAGTCAGGTCTTGACAGTGCGGGAGCTTAGTTGGGAGTGTGATTGTTTTGTTTGGGGGATAGCTAGTTATCTTGGCTCATCTTCTTCGGGGATTTAGGTAAGTAGGGTTTCCCACAAGCATTCACTATCTTTACCAAATAAACTTCAAAAGTTATTGCAGTGTTAGAAATATTCTGTCTACCTATAGTTATGCCAAACATTCAAAACATCAACCAAGCTCTAACATGCTACACTAAATATTGAAGAAATACAGAACCATCAACTCATATTTAATCAATAGTGAGGGAAAATAAGGTCGTTAATCTACTTAAAATATCAGAGCAAGGGACATAAAGAACATACAACACAAAATACTGTTAATCTTGAGATCAGAATGTTAACAACATCATTGATAGAACCCTTCCTTCTTCATTAACATGTTTCCAACAAGCACTGGCCTGTATAATAATGGTGGCCCCAAGGGAACATCTAACTATTGAGAATCTCTAACAAATAAGGAGCATTGAGCTCTGTAACTAAGAACTGAGAAAAGTTGAAATGCTATTAGCTATGGACTGCAAAATCATCAATTTTGCCAACCCTTAGAATGAGGTCAAACTTCTTATTTATACACAAGCTTTTGACCTAAAACTAACCTAACTTATTTTACACTCAAGCAATATAATACAATTTTTGGTGGCCGGTACTACCTGCGCCACACTACAAACACCTTGAGATGGAAAAGGCCTAACATGTCAGAAGAATAAGAAAAGAAAGGAAGAGTGGAAGAATCAGCCTCGAGAAGAGAGCCGGGAGGAGAAAATAAGAAATCTGATCCCTCGAGGATCGAGGCTACATGCCTCATTAATGGAAAAGTGGCTGCCTATCTCCGACGTGCCAGGTGTTATGTTAAAGCGGTGCCTTGGGAAGGCCACCTGTTAGGACCTTCTTTTCGAGCTGACATGCCTTTCTGGAGTCACCCACCCTCTGACATCCTTATTAACTTCTTTGAAAGTGACCGGTCGGCTTTGGGAACCGGGACACGGGTCACTTTAAAGAATTAAAAAATATTGGATCTGGGACTCCGGGATTTGGAAGCTCATGCCCTCAAAGAATAAAGAATACAACTGACACATGGTTGATGGAATTCTCTGGACTCTAGAGAACCTTATTGTTCCTTACTTTTTTTAAATGTCTCCACCACCTGGTTTATGCCTTCTTCATCTATGTCTTTAATACTATCCCATCGACTGTGAACAACCTCCAATTTTTCCTCAATATCTCTGGCCCTGTTACAGAATTCATCAACCATCTTCATGGCGTCATGTGCCTAGATAATTGTCTTGGATAATATAGATAACCTTCCCTAGTCAAAATCTCTAGTAACTGGATACAGGGATTCCATCCATTCATTAAATTTACTGAGGACGTAGTCCTCCAGGGTGCACATCCCAGTGGTGAAGGGATCGACTTGCGATAATCCAACCACAAATGCTTGAAATAGGGCCAAGGGGTATTGGGTCGTGGTCACCTTTTCTTTCAAGGCCTTAACCAGTTCCTTGCACACCTTAATTTTAAGGCCAAGTCTAGAGTACTGGGCCTTGAGGGAATCATATGATTTGTCTTGCAAAATTCCCACCTCTATGGCGGCTTCTTCTCCGATGTTACAAATTTATTCCAACCCGGCCCTCCATTTCTCGTACTTCTCTAAGTCTTTCTCCCATACATGAGCAGAGACATTTGCTTGGCTCATAAGGATGTCGATCTGATAAAGGTATGGGAGGGACGCCGCTAAATTTTTTTTTATGGAAGCTACCTGCTTGGCAGCTCACCCATCTACAGCCTGCACCTTCTTCTTCATGGCCCGGAGAGAATCCACATCGCCCTGTGCAAGCAACAATTTTGAGGAAGATGTTTCTGGGTGGATCTTGGCCAAAGGCTGTGTAAGTTTTGCCAGAAGTGTGAGGAGATTAGCATTAGTCTCTCTTTCCTTCTTCAACTTTTGGCCCTATTTGATATACCAAGCCTCTACTGATTTAGTGGTCTCCCTTAGTAGGTCCAGTTCACCTTGCTTGTCTCTTCTCCCCAGTGCCACTTCTGTGATGTTGTAATCTTCGAGCCTTACGGCCACTGCATTAGCATCTAGAGGAGGTGTTGCGATAGTCGCAACTATGTTTCCCATTGGGCCGGTCCGGAGGGTATGGACCGTTTGTGCCTTCTTGGGCTTATGAGCCTCTGCATGTCGGCCATCATCTCGACCAAGGAGAGTGGAACTTCTGTCACTACCACTAGAGCTTTCCTCTTCCTCGATTCCACCAGCCATTGGGGTGGCTGGGGTGGCTTTGCAGTTAGGACCTAAGTATCTGGATTCTCTTCAAAACTCGGTGGTGCATTCCCAGAATGTTCAGTGTCATCGGGCTCTTTCTCTCTTTCCTGTTCCTATTCCTTCTCCACTTCTCTGGAGGCCTCCATATTTTTTTCCATGTTTGTGTCCTCTGTTGTGATATCTGGAACTTCTCCTTCTCTGACATCCATATCACCTGTATCTTCTGGGAGTCCCTCATCCCTTCCAGCATCAGTTGATCTAATGTTTACATTTCCTGGGACTTCCCAGTCATTCTGCTACTACTATTCTTCGACCTCATTGGCCTCGTTCACTGGAACATTTTCCTCTATCAGAACATCTTCTGGAGGTGGGTGAGGTTTCTGGCTAAAGTTTAACAATGTGGCTGCCTTTACCACCTCACTAAATGTGCTCTAGGGTGTTTAGTCACCTAGAGTAACCAAAGGTGTTTGGAGCATGATGATCAAGGGTACGATTGATCCTGCGGGTCTAGGTTCCCCTATCATCGACTATTCATCTATGGTTTGCCTTGGTGTATCTTCGGCCTCCTAGGCTGGTATTTTCTCTCGCTCAGGCTCCCTATGTGTCTCGTCCTGGGTTTCCTATTATAATGCAAATCCTTCTTCTGGAACTTCCTTTTCTGCGAGGATCTCCTCTTTATCTTGAGAGGTAATTTCCTCAACCGCTTGACCAATATCCTCTTGCAAGTTCATGATTTCATCCACCCAAACACGTCATCAAAATCATTGTGTGGGGGAGGTCTATCAGGGTCTCTTCAAGTTCAGGGGAATCCAAACTGACATCAACTAGAGGCACATCTGACATACCGGGGCTAGCGACCTCACTTGGGGTAGGGGTCACCTTCTTCTTCTTCTTCTTCTTTCTCAGTAGTGGGACCCCAGTTTCTAAAATACTGGTAGACTCTGCCTCAGAAAAAGTTTGTCTGCTCATCATCGCAGCCAACGACAGGGATCCTGTCGGGAAAGCAAACACCATTGGAGTTACAAGGAGACCAAAGGATATCTGCGTGCTTATTTGCTGACTGTCCAGCCTCGCTGACTCCATTTGTTGTTACAGTTGTACCTTTAAGGGAGTGGGACCTTGGGGAGGTACCTTAGTCGGGGCACCCTCTTTTTCTTTCCCCTTGCTTGTGCTAGGTTCGATGGTGGTGGAAGATGGAGTGGCCTTTTAGACCATTGGTTTCTTTCAGGTGCTCTTGGGACACACCCGAGAAAAATATTGGTGACTCACCTCTAAAATAGGGTGACATACTCCCTCGATTGTCAAGTATTCTGGGGTGGCCCAATCCATCAGAGGGAGATCCAACTTGTCCAATCCTTGTTCCTTGTATGTTAGTTATTCTAGCGGCCCATCATCTAAAAATCCCTTCAAAAAAGTCTGAAGGTCGAGCGCCTTCATGAGTCCTTTGGACATGCGTGAATGTTGACGGGCCTAGAGATCAAAACTGTTCTGGCAGTCCACCCAAAAATCTTCAATATCTTCTTCATGCGGCGGGGAAGTGCCATGGCAATCTTTCCTAGAGGATCATATTTCTTTCTGGTGTTGTGGAATTCCATCAGTCCCAGGATTTTCAATTCATTATCTGCCTCCCTTGCCACGTCGAGGCTGCATGTATAATTCCCACACAAAAATGGGAATGGGACTTTGATGACCTTATTTAATGTGAAGAAGGCGTGCATGTCCATCATCTGCCAGTAGAACTCCAAAAGAATGATTTTGTCCCCGCAATACCGGGGAAGAAGATAAGGTTTCCCGGAGAAGCCAGTCACCCGAATGTAGGTGTGGTGTTGGAACTGAATAAAGTAGTGGCCATAAGTGCTGACTAGGTTAATCGCCTCCTACGATAATCGGTACCCGGTGTCCCGGGTAAGTGTTAGGATATTATGGTAAATGAAAGCATCATTTACCCAGCAAAAATTTAGGAAACTAAGTTCCCATTGCACTTGGGGATAATGATCCCATGGGGTTAACTGGCCCGACCCGTTCCCAATTTCACCAACTGTTCCCAAACCTGGAAAAGTTAGTCTTTGTTGGGCTAGTGCCCATAGAACATAGGATGTCATGTAGAAATTAGAACTATGGATGATGCCCTTCAGCTGCGTGTCCACATGATTGGCAATGATGGTTGCCCAGTTGAAAGTTCAGTTATAGGTGGTGATATAATAAAGAAATTAGTACATATACGCTGAGAAATCCAGGGCATGGGGCAATCTAAGATTATGCATAAAAGTATGATGCCCACTTGAATGGGTTCTATGAAATCCCCATGGGGAATTTCTAACTTCATCCTTTTATGGTCCCTCTTCGGGAACTTTAGCCAGTGAGTGTTAAGGTATTATCGGGAGATGAGAGTAGCTTCCTCAAACTCCTATAATGACTTGGTCTGATTGAAGATGACGGACCCCTGGAATTGTAGAATCCCCAACCCTGAGGCAAAAGCTGCTGTGTCCAGGGTGACGATTGTTGTTGGATATTGTAGCGGTCGGGGATCGGCAAGCAGAACAGTCCAAGTAGGTGCATTATACAATGTTGCCAGCTGAAGTATCAGTTCCAGTGATTGCACCGCATAGGGAAAGTTCATGGCCTTTATAATGTCAGAAGCAGCCAAGTGAGTGGCCATATTATCTCTACCGACCTTTAATCGGTATATGGCTTGAATTAAGCCCTACATTTCAGCCCAAAGTCTGGGCTCTGTGTCTTTTATTTCCCGTACTTTGGAGTCCACCTTGGACCCCATGAGAACACCTTTCTTTGGGTATTTGGAGGTTACAGGTAGCTTTGCCAACATCTTTTCGGCCTTGGTTTTTGTGGCCACCTGAGTAGAGGTGGTAGGTAGCTCTGGGCTATCAGGAGGGGTGATTACTTCAGACATCTTGATCAACTATTTGCAACCTGCAAGACCAGAGAACCATTAGAACATGGTATATATAAAATGAATATTAGAAACTCCAAGGGATTCGTCACCACCCTGCACCTGTCCAATATGTGTTAGCACATATCAAAAAAATTCTAGAATACTTAAAATAGAGGTGGGTTAGATTCCAGGGTGTTGAACTAAGTGACAGGAGGAAATGAAAGACAAGGGACTACTTGGGACCCGGAGTCCGGATAAACTAGTCATTATCAATGTGACCATTAGTAAGTCGTATTTGGCTGACATGGGTCGTCATGTGGCCACATGACAGATGGTGTAAATGTCATTAATGGCGACAAGTGGGCTGACACGGGTAACTTGAATGCTAGATGGGATAGGTTTTAAATGCTGACTCATGGGAAATTAATCTCGCCATTAAGGTGACACGACATAGGAGAGAGAAAGCCACCATGGCTCAAACCAGAGATGTGCTAAGTGTTGGATTAGGCTGAAAGCTAATCTCCCAAGAACACCTGCATGCAAACCTGTCACAAGATCGAAGCAAAGATAGAAGAAGCTATGGCGGCCAAAAAGCCAGAGGAAACATCGTATGCAACAGAAAACAATATATTAATGATATGTTTCTAGATTACAATGTGATGATGAAAAACTCCATGACTAAAATAAAAGAGGTGAATCCTTATAAAGGAATCATGAAACCCTAAAAGAGAAACCCTAAGGTTAGCTAAAGCAAACTAGAGTGAATAGGTGAGTTAGTAATTAGATCGAAATGATGTAATTAATAACTCAAAGGACTATTACTCTAACACCCCCCCTTAAGATAAGTTTAGGGAGAAGTAAAACCTAAGAAACTACTATAGAAAACAGGAAAGATGGGTCCTGGCAACAAGGCCTGATCAGGTACCCAAGTACAAGAAATAAACTAGATGAAGGAAACTGAGCCTTCAATCTAGGGAAAGTCCCAAAAAGAGGAACAAGAAAGAGCAAGAAGCATCTCTGAAGCATGAAGCTGTAAACTCTATCAGAAGAAACTGCTAGAACCCCCACTGAAGTGCATGACCAGGTAGAGAAGACAAAGTCTGAAGAGCTGATCAATCAAACCAAGGAAGTAATAGAATCAATAGGTGAACCCCCCCATAATGCTGAACAGGGAGAGGTGACAGGAACACTGAAATGCAATGCCAGAAACATCTGCAGAAAGAAGAATCAGGAACACCAACAGTGTAACAGAAGTACAAGCACAGGATAAAGGGTGGTGTCACTGACACACAACATGGGCTAATGTTGTGAAAGGTACACTCACTTGACAAAGGTGGATGAGTACAAAATGGCATAACATCATAACCCCCATGGCACTTTATAACTGAGTGCAAGTATAAAAAAATACAAGGTGCTCGAAATTTCAGATATGCAGAAGTAGGCACTTTATCTCAGTGTGTTTACAGAATAAAGAATGCTACAGAAAAGAAGCATACAAGCTCAAAAGTCAGAAAGAAGAGTGAGCGAGAAATATCAGAAGAAGAGATCCTAGGACCTGTAGAACCCAAGTAATCTGCTAGAGTGTGAAAGATGCCAAACTCAGAGGAGAGAGAACCTAGAGCAAAATCTAGAAAAAATACCCCTGCAATTGAATAGCTCACTGAACCAGCTTTTTGACGATATCTGGTTTGCCAAAAATGGATTCTGGATGAGCAAGATAGGGCTCTCGAAAGGCAAAAACAAGCATCAAACTTCAACAAAAAATGCTGTCAAAATAGCAGAACCAAAAATCCTAATCACCATAATCAGAAAGAGCTCGGAAAGAGCTTTCTGACGATATAACGAAGTCCAAAAAAGGCCTCTATATACTCCAGATAGAGCGAAAAAGACGATAAGGGCTCAAAAAATGTAAAAAATCTAGGTTTTAAGCCCTTGGGGCTAAAAAAAATAGGCCCCTGGGTGCATAGCGCACACAGGGGGCCAAATCTGGAGCCCACGGTCTCAATATGATCGGTCGCTTGCGGTTAAAAGCCCGCGGGGGCTAAACATCCCCCCGGGTGGCGCAGAGGCGGCACTAAACCGACCGTTGGTAGCAGGACCGGGGCGTGGAGCAGCGGGGGCCGCGAAGGGCGGCGGTGGCCGGCGGAGGAGGGCGGTCCGGGTGGCGGGCGGTGGCGGGGCCGGTGGCGGCGGGGGCTAGGAGGAGCAGGCCGGTGGTCGGGAGGTTGCAGGCAGCGCGCGGGTGGCGCGTCCCAAAAAAATTGCACGCGTTAAAAAACTTTTTAAAAAATGATTTTTTTAATTTTTTCCTTGAAAAACGTGCCCGTATGGCCCTAAGAGGCCAAAAAATTCTCCCAGACACTCCGGTGTCCAAATCAAATGAGTTTTATATTGATTCTGGGGTTTTGGGGCCTTCCGGATGCAACCGTGAGGTCAGTTTTGGTCCAAAGTGCTCCAAAAAGTAGAGACCCCCCATATCCAATAAAAACTACTACAGAAAGCCTGAAAGCTTCAAACCCTTGGGATGCAAAGAGCTTGCTTCAACAAAACACAAATATCCAGCTATAGGATGGCTCTGATACCATGTTGGATTAGGCTGAAAGCTAATCTCCCAAGAATACCTGCATGCAAACCTGTCACAAGATCGAAGCAAAGACAGAAGAAGCTATGGCGGCCAAAAAGCCAGAGGAGACATCGTATGCAACAGAAAACAATATATTAATGATGTTTCTAGATTACAATGTGATGATGAAAAACTCCATGACTAAAACAAAAGAGGTGAATCCTTATAAAGGAATCATGAAAACCTAAAATGGAAACCCTAATGTTAGCTAAAGCAAACTAGAGTGAATAGGTGAGCTAGTAATTAGATCGAAATGATTTAATTAATAACTCAAAGGACTATTACTCTAACACTGAGTTTGAGCCATGGCGACTCCCTCTCGACGAGCTCGACAAAATGATGCAAGAAACGATGGGGTGTGATGAGCGCGTCAAGAATGAAAGGATACTCACAAGATATACATGAGTTTATAGAGACCCAAAGGCTGAGACATATATACACTAAAATACAGGGAACCAAAGCTTTGTGAGGACCAAAGTGAAGCTCAGAGAATGACGACAACATATATAAAGTATCTACAAATTGGTTACATGATTATACAACATTTACACAAGCATAAGAGCTACCCTACAACAATGTACATCATATACACTAGTTTACAACTACACAGAGGGTAGACAACCCTCTAGCAGAGCCAACCCACCAACGGGAGGCAACCCAAAAGCGAAATGCAAAAGGCAAAAATGACATAACCAAACAAAAAAAACAAAGCAAAAGAAAACAACAAGAACCAGAAAGCAAGAAACCAGAGAAGGTGAAACCGAAAACCTACCTGGAAACATGACAAAGAGTAGGGAAGGAGAACACGGGGAGTGCTCTGCACCAAGTCTACCCTTAAACAATCACGAACAAGCACCGCAAATCAACTTTCAATCAACCACTAAGCACAGAGCAATTCACAGTTTAATCGCCTAAGAATCTCTCTGAATTCTCTAAATGTTTTAATCACGATAATTGTGAAAATGATAGGTAATTTCCATTTATACCCCTAGGGTAAAAACAAGTTACAATCTTCTCTGCAAACTTCAGAAACCTCCGGACTCCGAGCCCAGGGATTCCATGCAACTATGCCTTCTCGCAAAAGAAGACATGGTTGAAGAGAAACTCGAAGTCCAAAATTCGGCTCTGGAAAGAACAACAAACTCCGAGACCGGGTCCCAGAGACACAAAAAGATAGAAGAAGAAAATAAAAACAAACCTCGCAGAAGAAAATCCCAGAAGGAAAATAAAGGAAACAAAAGAAACAAGGCAAGAGCAAAAGAGAAAAAGGGGACCCAACATTTTACACACAAAATGTAGGGACGGGTATGCAGGGCATAACATAACCCCTTTGATTTTGCATGTTTTCATGAGAAAATTGAGGTATTTTGAGTTGATGTTTAGTTATATATGACTTGGAGACATTCTTGGCTTAGTGGTACTCCAATTTCTGGCATTTAGGTCCCTGTTTTTAGAGATTTTTAGTTGTATTTGCCCCTTTGATGTTTTGGGTCTCTATTGTCCCTCTAGAGTTCATTATGGAGGACTTCTTTCTTTTTGATTGGTTAACACATTGAAAAATAGAGGATTATTTTATTGGAGCCATTTTTTTAGAGTTTGTACCAGATTTTGCCCCTTTGGAGTTGATATACAGATTGGAGGTTTTCCTTCTCATTTAGCATTTTAAGGTGCTGAGCTGTGTTTGCATGCTTTTTGTGATTTAAAGATTGTGGGATTATCTTTCCCTATTCTATAAAATTAAAACCCTCTTTAAATCTGGTTACTGATTATGGGTTGTGAGGATTAAATTTGTATGTTGAGTTTATTATGGATACAAGTTTTGGCGAGGTTCTGAAAACACATAAATTCGGTCTATCACCTTTCTTTTCAAATTATTTACATTTCAAAGCATCATTTTAACACTTTTCCAGTCAAGAGATATTTTTTAGGTGAACACAAAGGAGGAATTCAACCTATGATCTAGAGATTCATTATCAACGCAAATTGCCCACCATTGAGAATGTTTCCATGTTACAACAAGATTGATGAGTTTTACACTTAGCATTTTTGGGTGCAATCCTGATTGACAACAATTTTATGATAAAGATTTCATTTTATATGCATTTGGGGATGATGATTCAATCTCAGCAATATTGGTCTAGCAAAATTTAGAAGGCCAAGAGTGGCCCATTTCATTTTTTAGTCAAGGACTATAGGGCTACGAACAAAGGTATTCTTTTGTTGAGAAGTATGTGTTAGCTATCATAAAAAGTTTGGATAATTTTAAACCTCTAATTTTGAGTAATAGAATTCATTTGATGGTTTCCCATCCAAGCATTAAAGATTTTTGGTTGAATAAAATCTAAATGATAAGAAAGTTGAATGGATTACCATAGTGATGGAATATAATGTGCAAATCAATGTAACTAAGCTTTTTAGGGGAAAGGGAAGGTCTGATAAGCTTATTTCCATCTCATAAGACAATCATAAATACCAAACTAATGTTGTTTTGATTTACAAAAATACATATCATAATGCACTACCAGCAAATTCGCCACCTAGTTTGAAGAAATCAGACATTACCTTCATACTGGTGAATGCCCTCAAGGTTTAAGTAGCTCCAAATGAAGGTATTTAAGACTTCATGATATTCCATATGTTATTGGTGATAATGCACTATTTAGAAAATATTACAATGGATTACTTTTGAGGTGCATGGATATAGATTAGATTGATAAGGTTTAAGAAGAGTGCCATAATAGACCATCAGGTGGTCATTTTGCTCCTAAGACAAAAAATTAAAACTTATGAGAGCTGGTTTATATAAGGATACCTTTAGAAAATGTCACAAGTGTGCAGTTTTTGTTGATAAACAGAGGCTAGTAACCATGCCTTTGCATCCAATTAAGATAGAGTAGCCATTTTGATGAAGGGCACTCCCCTTAATTACACAAACACATAACAGAAACAGAGAAGCAACAACAATTTGCAAGAACAGAAAATGGGCTTCTTATTATCTCCACAAATGTGAAATTACAAACTTACAGAATTACAATATGCAAAGCCACATGGGCATTCCCCTTACAATATTCTGTAGGACAAAGCCTCGAATTATTACCCAGATCTACCCAGAATTGTCCCGAACTGCCTAAGACAACACTACAGGCCTTC
>MU224475.1:287454-314617 GCA_018584345.1 Thuja plicata | reverse complement strand
TTTGAAGGAAAATTATTTTCTGCTATTTCAGGTGGCCCAACTTCCGGAGACCATAAGTCATCACCAGTTGACCCGATTGACTATTATAACCCCATTTCGGAAATGCCACGAAGTGCTCTACAACATTAAGATTAATCAAGTTTCGTCTAGCCCAAGTTTCGACCTCATCCGGGGCCTCTAAAGCCTTCAAAATTGAGCTCGGAGTTTCTGTACCCTATTTTCAATACCAAAATTTTTCAATATCTTCAAAACTAGACTTGATCTAGCCATGAAACTTTACTGGCAGGCTGATATGACTGAGATGAACCTCCACATACAAAATTAGAATATTCCGAGATCGTATGACCAACTTACTAAAAATAGCAAGTTTCCATAAATAACAGCTTTGTACAAAATAGCCCTTATTGAATAGAAAAACACATATTTTTGGGTGATGCAAGATTGCCCTTACACCCAGGATGCTCCTGCATCACATTTGGAAAAGGGGGACTTGATTTCACTGGTCTCATAAATTCTCCTTCTTGTTATGGTCATAAGTTTATACTTACAACAAAAGACTATTTTACGAAGTGGACTGAGGCTGTTGCATTAAAAGAAGCTAATGAAAGTTAAGTTTTAAGTATTTATGAAGATTTAGTTGCACATTTTGGTGTAGCTGATTTAATCATTTCTGATAATTCCTTAGCCATTCTAGGTGCAAGGATAACTGATTGGGATAATGACAACAATATTTACCTTAGTACCGCATCCAATTATTACCCATGGGGTAATGGAAAAGATAAAATCGACAAACAAAAATTTGATTTTCATAATAAAGAGCACTATTGAGGATAATCAGAGAGCATGACATAACTGTTAGAGTAATCACTTATTAATTAAATCATGTTGATTTAATTAGTTAAGTTTTTTTATTACTCTTTAGTGCTTAAGTTTTCTCTTAGGTGCATTAATAATTAATTATTAATGTGCAACCTAGCTTTTTTAGATTTTAGGGTTTTGTTCACCTTTATAGGTTGAAACTTGTAATTCTTTTTTAATTAACTTGGATTATAATTTTGCTCTCACATTTTGAGTAACTTCTGAGTTCTTCTTTTTCCTCTTTCTACTTCTCTCCTGTAACAGGTTGTTTGCATGCAGGTATTCTTGGCATTCTGTGGATTTGTATCTCTCAAATCCTACATGGTATCAGAGCTAAACTGCTGCTGCCTGTTTGGGTGTTTTTTGAAGCAGTGATTCGCAGGATAAAATCTCAGTTCTTTCGGGGTTTCTGTTGTTAATCTAGAGGTGAAGGTTTTTTTTGGAGCATTTTGGGCCCAAACAGACCACACCATCGCGTTCAGAAGACCTAGAAAACTATGTTTTCATATCAAGTTTGTCATTTTTTGTCACACTGACCTCTGGCAAAAAAAATTTCTTTGTATGACACAAATTTCAAGGAGAAAAATCTCAAAAAATCTCAAAAAACATTTTTTTAAGTGTTGCGAACGCGCCGCCTCTGTGTGGTCGGCGTCCCGCTCACGACCAGCACGCTGCCCCAGCCCCACCATGATCGAGGCTCCACCCAACCGCCTCCAGCAGTCAGCTCCGCCACCACAGCGCCGCTCACGTGTCACCCGACAGCCGCCCGCGCACCACCCACTGCTGCAGTAGGCTGACGTCACCTTTCTAGTGCCAGTTTTTTTTTCCGGTGACCCTTTTTATTTCTCGCATAATGTCATGCTAACATCAGTGACAGCCTAGTGACGATCATACGACCATCAATTTTTTTGCAGTGCCTGGCGAAGGCCATTTGGATGTCAAATGTTTTCCCATCATTGTGTTTTTCCAGTGAGCTGCTCTTTCTGACCTCTTGTCAGTCTTTTGGTTTGTAACTTGCGCATACGATATCATTTTTTAGAAAACAAGATATCATCGGAAAGCTATTTCCAAGATGGAGACCACCATGTGGGTTTCAGATGCACACTCAGCTATTTGAGTACCTATTTTCAGCATCAAAGTTGTGGCTTCTGTTTCCCTCCTCACTTTACCAGGTTTTGATCTAAATGCAGTAAGGTTAGATTTCTCAGTTTTTTAAAAAGAGTTATCATGGGTTTTTCTACTCACCCTTCTGTTGTTATTCTTGAACGGGGTAATTATGAGTCATGGGCAAAGGGTATACTTACACATTGTAGGTGGTTTAATTTTTTTCCTTATTTGTATTATCTCATACCTAAACCAACCACTTTAGAGGGAAAATTAGCATGGGATATTATTCGAGATCACATAGTAGGACCTATATTGTCTAATGTTGATCATTACACTATGTTGGATATATCAAACATTGATTGTCCTTACCCACTTTGGATACGTCTTTGGGAGATCTATGGAGATGCTAATCTCTCTCCATTCCCAAGGAATCCTACTTCAGATTGTCTCATACCCATTTCTTGGAGAGAGTATACACCCTTTGATCATGATACTTTAGAGGGGCTTGAGTATTTAGACACCCTTACATCTTTCGATGGATCAAAGGCTTGTCTCATAGTTCCTACTCTTCAGACTGAGACTTCTCCAACATCTCTTATTGTTCCTGATTTAGTGCAATAGGGCATCATTCACCTTCCAAACATAGCTACTTTGGAATCTTATCTTGCAGACATCTCCTTCTCATTTATTGAGTCTTATATTGCAGATTTGGAGGATTATTTTGAGGACATTCATCTCCTCTACCTTGATAGTCAGGTTATCACTATTCGCCCATCATTATCAGTGCATTCATCTGTTGCATTTCAAGATTATCCACATCAGTTTGGATTTGACATCATTTGTTTCAGTTCAGACAGAGAGATTCTTCAGCATCCGATCATGGCACACATCTTGAGACAGATTGGTTCATCTCTCTTCACAAGGTTTCTTTGACATTTTCCTTTGGATCTATTTATTCCCAAGGGGAGGAATATAATTTTCCACTTCATGATCTCCTTTTGGATTCTACATCGAGCATTTACCATTATGACAGGAGTTTCTTCATTCTGGGGGGACTTTGGTGTCTCATCCCTCTCTCATGGGTGGGCTGGTTGTACTTATGGTTTTGAGAGAGTCTCTTGAGCCATTTCTTTTCTTTATTTTTCTATCTCTTTTTGGAGAGGGGTTTTTCCCACTGGGTTTTCTCCTTTGTCTCCAATTTACAGAGATTTCCTTATATTGGGTACCTGATCAGGCCTTGTTATCGGGACCCGTTTCCTACTTTCATAGTTGTGCTAGGTTAGCTTACCCCTCACACTTAGCTAAAGGGGAGTGTTAGAGTAATCACTTATTAATTAAATCGTGTTGATTTAATTAGTTAAGTTGTTTTATTACTCTTTAGTGCTTAAGCTTTCTCTTAGGTGCATTAATAATTAATTCTTTTATTAATTATTAATGTGCAACCTAGATTTTTTAGATTTTAGGGTTTTGTTCGCCTTTATAGGTTGAACCTTGTAATTCTTTTTTAATTAACTCAGATTATAATTTTTCTCTCACATTTTGAGTAACTTCTGAGTTCTACTTTTTCCTCTTTCTGCTTCTCTACTGTAACAGGTTATTTGCATGCAGGTATTCTTGGCATTTTGTGGATTTGTATCTATCAAATCCTACAATAACAAGCTAAAGCTGGCCATATGGGCTGACAAGATCACACCAAAGTGATCTATAGATAATTCACCCTACACCTTGGTTTATTGTAAAGAGGCTCGGTTGCCTATTTCAGTAGAGTTTCCTAGTTTAAGCTTGATTAAAGAATTGGAGTTGATGGACCAGCAGCCTATGGAGGTAAGGTTGGTATAATTAATTGAGTAGGAAGATATCAGAACCAAACATTTCATAAAATAGAAGAGCATCATAATAATATGAAGAAGACATTTGACATGAAATTTTTCTTGAGACTCTTTAATGAGGATGATTTAGTGTTAAAATGGGATGAGTTGAAGAGTAGGCTTGGAAATCACACTATTGATGTCATTTGGAGTGACCAATTTTTGATTTAAGGATGCAAGGCGCAAACCATTTTTTAGCTATCCAACCTTGAAGCAAAATAATTTACTATCCCATTAAATGGGATACACCTCAAGCACTACTTTTGAGGTATTTTTAGTTTTCAAAAATAAGTGCTTAAGCACATAGTTAGTTTGCTTTCAGTCAGTTGTAGTTAGTATGTTTTTAGTGTGTTAGAGTAATAAAGAAACCTTTGTTGTGATCATTCACAATGATATGAATGAGTGTACATTTTATAGGGAATGAATCTTAATTCACTTTCCTACCTCATACACATTCCTTCATTTCATCATCATTAATCCCAACAAAGATTTTCAATTAGTTTTCAGTTGTGTGGTAGAAGGAAACAAGGACAAGACTGTAATACTATATCATAGAGGAATGACTAAGATACCCATCAAATAAGGCATAGAATGTATTCCATTGCCCCATATCATAAGTATCTTATCCATGCAGGTATCATGCAATTAAAGATTGTTGTTCAAATTTCATTATCAATTACTTTGTTTGAAGTCGTTATTTTTCATTTGGTTTGAGTTACTGGAACAATCAGTGCAGCATCAAGAAGACATCATCATGTGAAATATAATCTTAATCAGCTTCCTATTTCACATCATACACATTTTCCTAATTCAACATTAATGGTTATTGTGTTAGAGTTTTCATTTTTTTTGGAGGGAGAGTTTCAGTTCATAAGGTTTCAGACTCTGTGCCCAATTAATTTCATAAGGTAGACTGGTCCTATCATCTTTAGCAGGTAAACAACCATCAGATGTCACCAAAAATGTTAGCAATTTATGCTACATGGCTTAAATTGCCAAGTTATTTAAGTTCATGTTAATTTTTCAAGATAAAATTTCAATGTATTCATGCTTGAATGAAATCATTGCATTTATGGTTGTTATAAGGAGACAAATTCAATTTTTTATGTAATATGTGCTAGAAAAGAAAAATGACTTGTTCTTATTTATCTTCAAAGCAAAGTGAAAGTGTAAAAGTAAGATTTTTATTCATTTCATTTGCAAAATGATTTAAAAGTGTTCATTTCCTTACAATTGAGTTTCAAATGCAACTGAAGTGTATTAATTAAAGGTCATGAGTAAATTTGGTATTCATTCAATAAGGAAATGAAATAGAATGACCCACACAAGTCATGGGATGGCTCATAATGCAAAGAAATAAAGGCAGACATAGAATTCAAAGATAAGAGAAAGGTTGAGATCTTCCATTGTCTAATTTAAATGGCGGACTACGTTTGATCACTTGTGTTAGCTAGCTGAAGGGTTGGCTCATCTCCTTGGTACCTGTAATAATTATAGAAATGATATTAGTCACTAATACTGAGCAATGAAGGAAATTAACCTATCTCTATATGTTGAATGCTACACATGCATTTACCAATCACATGACATCATGATATCAAGAAAAGATCAAGACAGATGTTATGATCCAAAAAATAAATAAATTTTTTTTCACTAATAAGTTTATTTCCATGTGCAGCTTCAGGAATGAAGACAAAAGTTCTTAAAGGCACATATCAAAATGATATGAAATCTTTTAACTTAACATTTATCAAAGTTGTAGATCCTTATTGAAGATGGTGGACCATGGAAGGGACATATCAGCTTGATATGAAACCTTTTGATCTGGTGCTGCAAATGCTATAGGAATGAATGATAGTCACAAATATGGAGCTTCAAGATAATGTAGTGCACAAAATAGTCAACAATGCATTATCAAGGTGGAGGTGATTGGGGCATAATGAGTTTAAAATAATAAGGTATGAACATCAACATGATTTAAAAACTTACAAAATACAACAATGATCATAGGAGCACAAATATCACAGTGTCATGTTATTATAAACATTCAAAAGGAAGCAAAGAGGACACTAATGCAAAGATTAATAAAAACATGGAAGGTATGAGATACAAGTACATCAAGTAATAACATTAATTACTCAAAGAGATATATGTCATATTCTTTGCAACACTAATCGTATGCAGATCAGGGTTCCTATCATGGTTGGTAAACATCTACACCTACATGATCAACAAAGAACATTAACCATTCAATGGCTTGTAGCAGATATCAAGGTAACAATCAAGACTGCATCTACAAAATAAAGATGAACAACATTTTAATGTATTATTCCATCAAAAGGATATCTCCAAGTTTCAAGATGTGATGCACACATCCATTGAAATGACAATGAGAAAAGAGCTTAAGAAGAGAATGGAGATAGATCATGATAATTCTAGGTAATGTTGATAGGCCATATACATTGATATCTTCCTCAAGTAAGTGTCATAATGATAGGGGCATCTATGTATGACATAGTAAAAGTAAATATCACTATTTCATTTGCTTTGTAAATTTCACAGTCTTCATATTGTGAGAAGAATAATTTAGGACATGAGAGAATATAAAGTTGAGGAGTGCATGACTTTTTCAAGAAGAGCCGCAGGTTCATAAAACTAGTGAAATTTTTTCAAAGTCTTATATTAGATATAAATCATATGAAAATCATAAGATTGGGTACATAAGCAGTAATAAAGTATCATTAAAGGTAAAGGTTAAGCTGAAAATACAATGGAAAGACAAAATTATTATGGTTATTGTGATTAACTGAAGAGAAAAAGTGTTAAAACAAAGTTTCAAGGATTGAACAACAATCTACTATGACAATCAAGGTTTATAGGAATACAATGAAACATGAAAATCTTAACAAGAAATACACAATGAAAAAGTATCCACAAATGAACAGTTATACACTATAATGCTACAAAATTTCATATAGCTACAGGAGCATAAAATTAAAAAGAGCATAAACAAAAAGTTTTACAATGCAAATAGATTCTAAAAGAGGCCAGAGCATCTTGAGAACATAAGATTAAAAGTCATTGTCAGGGGAAGGGTTATGAATGGAGCTGCTATGATAAGATACAAAGATATAGTGATTGTTGTCATGGCTTAAGATTTCATTGTTTGAAATTTAACAAAGAAGATACCATGTAGATACATAGACTTAATAATATTAGTGAGCCCAAAATAAAAATCAAGACTGTGACCAGACATGTAAATGTTAAGACCATGGTGCAAAGAGTGGTAAATTAAAGAGACACAAAGAGTATCCATGACCATTTGGATAATACAATAGTGTATAAAGTGTTCTATCGGGTAATAAGGATTTGTCTCATGATTTCTCATATGTAAGATATCAAACCCAGAGGTTTCAATCATATATTTACAAAAGGAAAGTATGTACATTAAGGTCACGACTTGCAATTTTTAGATGATTTTTTTTGCAAGTTCATGTATATAAGAAAGATGGATTTCCAAGGAAAAGAGCCATGACCTGTACATTTTTTGTACAAATTCAGAAAAACATGTAAAAGTTTGATAGATATCAGAGTTGTGACCACATTTGTTGTGATTGTATGTAAACATGATATCCATGAAACTAGAAGTGAAACTCTATGTTTTCATCAACGTCAATACATGTGGAGAATTGTATGTAAGTCATGCCAAGCTATATGTCATGGAATCAGTTCCATTCTTTTGAAAGAAAAACAAAATTACATCAATGTTACAGAAGATTCACATCCTCATACACATGTTGAGCCTTGAGTAATATAGAAGGAGAAAAGAAACTGTAAGGTTTTTATTATAAATCTTTTCCAAAAAATGCATAGGAAAGACGTGGGAAAAGCTCGAGCATCATGTCATTTCATATAATGAAATCCTTTAATTTATTCAGAAAAATGAAAGAGCGGGGTTCTACATCAAATGACAAAGTTTGATCACAGAAAGGAAACACAAATTTTTGTATAATTTGGACTCAAATGCACATAAAGAACTCATGCTCTATTAGGAATGAATTTGAAAATAGGTCATATTTATGACTTTCTTTCACAAAATGGAGTTCAAATAAGTGTATCTAAATAGAGCTTACCTCTAGTACCATAGTGTGATATTGCATAGAATCTTCATTCGAAACCATAGGAGTAGGAGGTCGGTTGCGAGAGAGCTTATTAAGGTTATAAAATCTAAAATGACAAATGAAAAAGTAAATTAGGGTTATAACCCTAAAGGTGTTCATGTCTTAGTGGTGATTTTTTGTGGGATTCCTTTTGTAAAATGTCCCATGACTTAATGCCTTAGATCCAAGGGTTAATGTTCATATTTTGTATTAATGTTATAAGGTGCATTGCCTTACTAATATTGATATAAAATATGAATATTATTACTATGTTTTTCCTTTGCATAGCAATAATTGTAAATTAAATTTTTATTATATGATGAGTACTATAAATCATATAATAATAATTGAATCTTTAATGCAAAGAAAATCAATAAATGGGGAATTTTTTCCACGTGTGCATGATTTGGAATTTAGTTTACAGGGGTTGGAGACTTTTTTTTGTCTTTTTTGATTTGGGAGTCAGTGAAGAGTTTTATTGATTTCATTGGATAGTTGGAGATGCAGTTGAGTTGATTTTTAGTTACCATTAGTTGGAGGGCTTGGTTTGAGCAATTATCTACATAATGCATATAGTTGAGCTCCTATTTTTTATGATTCTTCCCTTATATCTGACCCCATTGATTTTTCATGTTTTCATGAGCAACTTGAGGGATTTTGAGTTGATATTCAGTTATATATGACTTGGAGGAGTTCTTGGCTCAGTGGTACTTCAATTTTTGGCAGTTAGGTCCATATTTTTTAGGGATTTAGAGTTGTATCTGACCCTTTGATGTTTTTGGTCTATATTGTCCCTTTGGAGCTCATTATGGAGCACTTTATTTTTGCTTGTTTTGCACATTGCAGAATACAACACTATTGTATTGAAGCCATATTTTTGATTTTATACTGTATATTTCCCCTTTGGAGTTGATATACAGATTGAAGTTATTCCTTCTCATAGAATTTCAGGTGTTGAGTTGTGTTTACATTCTTTTAGTGATCTAAAATTGTGGAATTATCTTTCCCTTTGGCATAATTGCTAGAAAATTAAAATCTTCTTTAATTCTGGTTATTGATTATGGGTCGTGAGGATTAAATTTGTATCTTGAGTTTATTGTGTATGCAAGTTTTATTGAGGTTCTTAAAATACATAAATTTGAGGTATCACCTTTTGTTTCGATTTATTTACATTTCAAAGCATCCTTTTAACCCTTTTCCAAACAAGAGTTAGTTTTTAGGTGAACACAAAGGAGAAAGTTGACCTATGATCCAAAGATTGGTTCTCAACATAAATTTCCCACCATTGAGAATGTTTACATGTTACAATAGGATTGTTGAGTTTTACCAGGTGTAATCTTGATTGACAACAGAAACATAAAGGGACATGTCACGAGTGTCATCCAAGCAAACAATATTATGAATAGTGACCCTATAACATTAAACCATTTGGTTCAATATTCTTTTCAAAATGGTATTTATGACTATAACCACATGATAAAATAGCAGTGTGTAAAGAAAAAGAATGAAGGCTTATAACAATGACATCATAATGATCATTATATACATGTATAAGAAACATCTTTGACATTGAATGAAATGAATATATGTTTATTAGAGATATGATGTTCACTATCAATGAAGAAAATATTCCTACAACTAAAAAAAATAACAGAAATTGATAGTATTATACCTCACTGAATTTAGTCAAAGGGATAGCTTCAAAAAACATATTTAATTATTTCAGTTTTAGCATTAAAAGTCAACAAGTTTTTTTCACCATGAATGCAAAGTACAAGAACAGATCAAGGAAATGACATAGAGTAATGATTATGTTTGAAGATTAATGACAATTAATTATATTTGGAAGTATATAGAAGAAGAACCATCCAGAAACGATCATTTCAGTGAGTCAAATTTGATGAGGAAAATTTAGTGATACAATACAACATGGTCATTTTTTATCCATATCTCACAAAATAAGATCTAAATTTTTTTTGAAATTTTCACAGAAATTAAAAAAAAATCAAAACAAACCGACCCATTAAATTTCATAAAAAATCAATTTGTATTTTGGGAGAAATATTTATCAGTTTGTTACATAATTATGAGGATAGCATGCAAAGATAGTAGAGTATGAACAACGGATAGTACAGTGACAATATTTTAGAAAAGGAAGAAATGGATGAAATGAGAAGAAGATACAAGTAAAAATATTCTAGGATATTCTCATGAAGACCTTAAATGCATAGCAAGATGACTAAAAAAATAGTCATATAAACAATGGGAAAAACAATATATGAAGCACTATTTAATGAGACCATTATAGTGAATGTGCATTGTTTTAAAAGAGATAGACACAATCATGAGGTTTATTATTCATTTTTCTTTCAAAAATTGCCATGTAACATTGGTGTACGTGAAGGAAGAAATTAAAAGCAATGGTCATTGTTTACACTTAAAAAACACAGTGCAAGAAACAATGATATATTAAACAATGAACAATGCATATTACTATTAGATGTAAGAACAGAGCACCATGTTTATGCAAGAGTTAGTGAGCCACGACCAAGTCATTGATAAAGGATGTTGAGTTTGAAACCTTCAATTTCTTGGAACAATGGATTGGCAATGGTCGTAAGAGATATAGAGGGTGTGCCAATATAAACAAAGATACAAAACAAATAAATATAGAGGTGTCCAAGTAATGTTGCTATAACATAAATTTTATGAAAATAATCTTTTACAAACCCTCGATCGTAGAAAATATACAAAGATTTAGTATAAAACCCTTGTGGTTTTTTATTAAAAAGATATTGGTTTATCTTTATGAAATCCTTCAAAAGAAGAAAAGAATATCCATGGTTGCTATTAGCTTCACAAATAAACAAATGCCACAAAGATGTAAGCCATGTGTTCTTTTTTTTCTTCAAAAAAGAGGATTTACTTGTAAAGGGATCATGATATGAAGAAAATCTCCATAAAACATTTCAAATAAGCCTGCAAGAACCCTCATTTTTATGACAGCTACAACACAGACAAACCCTTGGCAACTAAGGAGAAATTAAGAGAGATGAAAAATCAAATGCAAAGTGAAAAATGATTTAAGATAAGGTATCTTTTTCCCTAATCTATGTGATCATTGAAAAGGTTTTTTTTGCCTTTCTTTTTACAAAAATAAAACATGGCAGTCTTTATTTTCATAATACAAAATACAGATAAATTTTAGCATGTATAAAAGAAATGAAACCCTCAAAAATCGTCATCAACATGAAGTTCAAAATAACTCATAGTCAACAATGATATAGAAATCCATGAGTTTTGTGGGATTTTGAAAAAAAAACAAGTATGCAGAGGGCTTGAGTATGAATGTGGTTTTTGTTAGTAATAATTGAGGGGGGGGGGGGGGAATCAGTGNTGTTAGTAATAATTGAGGGGGGGGGGGGTGAATCAGTGGCCTCAAAATTTATCCTTCAAACTTACCCACCAATCAATAAACCTTAGATTATTAAGTCCCTACAAGATGCATGCCATGAAATACTATTACTGATTAACTGTCTGTCAGCGTTCTTTGTCTTTCCTTATTCTTTCTTAATTACCGATAAGTAGTATAACTATTTACCGAAACTCAGTAAATAAGTAGAGTATACCGATCTATCCAGTGTTAACTATGTTAGATAAAAAATAATAAAGAAATGAATCATACACACATAACACATGAATTTTTAATGTGGAAACCCTGTTAAGGGAAAAACCACTGTGACCGATACCCCAAATTTTCACTCTTATGAAGTGAGCCCTGTTAGGAGCCAACCCTATTAAAGGTTACAAAAACACTGTTAAGTGTGACCTTGTAGGAGGATTTTATACATAGAGGTTGTCACTTAGTATCAGGCATCTATTGCTACCATCCTTGAATCAGCCTCCTTCTTAGACTGTCAATAGGTGTCGGGCAAATCCAATGCTACTTTAATGAATCAACCTTTTTGGCACTCCTTGGGATGTACCTCAATATATAGAAGAATGTTAAGTCCTGCTCGGTAAAGAGACTTGATGCTTCAAAATGAAACACTATGACCTATTCATATTGCAACTTTGAATTGCAGATTTTTAGATCTATTTAAGTACATTACCTCTCTGATCAATGTATCAATTCAATTTTTGTGCTCCACACTTTCTACTCTGTGATGTTGTGCTTCACTATTCGTCGGTGTCTACAGAATTCCTTAGCTCTCCTTCAACTTGATTGATCAGGACTGTATGAAGTTATTCTTCATCAATTTCTCTTCAACATCCTCTTTCTATTCACTCCCCTTAATCCCAATTTTTTTTATAAATGAATTAAGCTTGCCTCTTATATAGACATGATATTCACTATTTCTTGATTCTTGATTCTTGGCGTGAAAAAAATTCCAGCCAATTAGATTTAAAGCATAACTCCTGATTTGTCTCATAATTATCTTCTTACCAACTGTACAAATCATCTTTAAATCAATCACTTAACTCTGGTTGAATAAAACAAAGAAAACAACCAGTTAAGTCTATCTTTAGCTCTTTCCAGCTGGATATTTTGTCATTTTCTAAACTCTCTATTCCATCGATCACCTTTGTAGTTAGTTGTCGGTGACAACTGACAGTTCCATCGGTGAGACTCCAGTTAGCTTCGTGATCTTTGTCTGTCGGGCATCATTGGATTTTTACTCATCGGGAAACCTTCTGACTTTGCTCGTCGGGCATCACTGTGGCCTTGCTTCATTAGACAATTCTATCTTCTGATCGTCGGGTATCACTGTGACTGATCTTCTTTGTCTTTACCGATGGTGTGCACTCCATTGTTGTTGTTTGTCACTTAGTGAATACTTGACTTTTATGCATTGCTGAAAGCATAACCTTTATTCCTTTGGTTCTATGAAGTCTTTGGCATTATGTATATGACCGTATAGATGATATCAAGTTGACATCAATGACAATACAATACATTAATTATTTTAATGCCTTGCATTATCTTCAACTTAACATTGTCAAACATTCAATCAGTTACATGTCATTAATCTCTCCCTTTGGCATTGATGGAAACATACTATATTATCACACTATACTATTTCTAATACAATATGAAATACGGTAGTTGAGATTCATCAAACTACCAATCTTTTTGTTCTGATAATTGATAAATGTCTGACCATCGGTAAGCTCTGTTTTAGCTTAGATTTGATTCTTGCATCTCTTTGTGTTCTGATGTGTTGAGTCTCCTCTCCTTGTGTCAATTTCTCTCCCTTGACTGTTCTTCTCTTTTGATGTATTTTTCTCTTGTTAGCAACTCTACCTTTGTATAATCTTTCCATACAATTTGCTCTCCCTAAAAATATTATCTCTCCCTGTTGGAGTTTAGATGATAATGAATAATCTCTTTCCCTTTCCAGAAAGATCTGATAATATAGATAATTTCTCTCCCTTTGACAACAATGCCAAACAAATAGCTTATAAATATCTAACATTCATGTCAAACAATCATTTCTCTCCATCCATAATATATTCCTTGAATTTCCCTTATCCATCAGCAATACAACAATATGCTTTGGTGCTCGGTGAAGATATACACTTGTCTGTATATAGATGTAGCTTTGAAATTCATCTCTTTGCTTTCATCAACATTAATGATATTCTAATAATATGTAGGCTGATGTAGCCTTTAGTCTTTTACTGACTGGTAGACAAGGGTTTGACCCCTAGTCTCTTTCTCAAGTACTTGAATGTATCCTTGGGCAGTGGCTTGGTGAAGATATCGGCCAATTGTTCTTTTGATTGCACATACTCAAGTATCACTTCCTTTGCTTGAACTTGTTCTCTCAAATAATGATACTTGATAGCAATGTGTTTAGTCTTGGAATGCATGACTAGATTCTTGGAAATGTTTATTGCACTGGTATTATCACGATAGATAATCACTGGTTCTAAGATCTTCATATGCATACCTTCCAGCAACTATTTGTTCCATGCAATGTTTGAGCAATTTGCAGCAGTAGCAACATATTCTTCTTCTACAGTAGACTAATAGATGCATCCTTGCTTCTTGCTTATCCATGTGACAAGTCTGTCACCCATAAAGAATGCTCCTCCAATTGTGCTTTTCCGTTCATCAAGATTTCCAGCCCAATCAGCGTCGGTAAACACCTTAAGTTCAAATTTGCCTTCTCTTCTATATCATAAGCCATATTCCTCAGTGTTCTTCAAATATATTTTAATCCTTTTCACAACAGTCATATGTGATTCCCTGGGGTTAGCAGAAAATCTAGCAACTATTCCTACTGCACATGCAATATCTGGTCTAGTGTGTACAACATACATGAGTTTTCCAATCATTGATTTGTACAAAGTCTAATTTACCTTTGTTGTCTTGTCTTCCTTTGTTAACTTACATCCAGCAGCCATCGGTGTTCCAACTAGTTTGGATTCTTCCATCTTTAATATTTTAAGGACCTCTTTGATGTATTTGGACTGTGTAATGAAAATACCTTCACTTTGTTGAATGATCTGTAGACCAAGAAAGAACTTGATCTCACCAAACATAGACATCTCAAACTCTTTGCTCATCTCATTAGAAAATTATTTGCATACCATATCATTGCCTCCAAATATGATGTCATCAACAATATTTCAGCAATCAAAGTGTTAGCATCAGTATCTTCCTTCAAATAAAGATTGTTATTTTCACTAGTCCTTACAAATCCAATACTTATAACTCGAGAAGATTGTTTCAATCCATTCAAGGATTTGTGAAGTCTACATACCATGTTTCTCTTGTCTGGATCGAAAAACCCTTCTGGTTGCTCAATGTATGCCTCTTCTTCAAGTATTCCATTCAGGAATGTAGACTTGACATCCATTTGATATACCTTGAATCCTTTGAATGCAACATAAGCAAGTAGTATTATTACTCCTTCTAGCCTAGAAATGGGTGTAAAGGACTCTCCATAGTCTATACCTTCCTCTTGTGCATACCCCTTGCATATTAGTCTTGCTTTGTTCCTTGTGACTTCTCCATTCTCATTCAGCTTATTCTTGAATATCCATTTTGTACTGATGACATTCTTGTCATCTGGTCTTGGCACAAGTGACCATGTCTTGTTCTTCTCAATCTACTCAATCTCATCATTCATAACACTTATCCATTCTTGATTATCAAGTGCAGCAATGACAGATTTTGGCTCAAACTCACAAATTAGACAATTTGTGTTTAAAGACTTACTTCTTGTTCTTGTACCAGCTTTCTTATCTCCTATTATCTGGATCTCTATATGGTTCCTTCTTACATATCTTGCAAGTACAGGTTTAGCTATTTATCTATCAGCTTGATTATTATTTTGATCTGCATTCTATTCTTCATCACCTTGCACATTATTTTGATCATTATCCTGACCATCGGTAATTGCAGTCTGACCGTCGGTTGCAACATTCTATTATTCTAGAATTAAGCACTGTTGCTTGAGTAGAGTGTTGAGTTCTTTATAGTATACAAACTTTTTGTAGTCCTCAGGTTCTTTTGTGCTTCCCAGCTCATTCTTTTTTGCAAATTCATCTATCTTTACATTTGCACTTTCAACAATTTTGTTAGAAGCCTTGATAAGACATTTATAAGCTTTGATCTTGGTGGAATACCCTTAAAAGATACCTTCATCACTTTTGGCATCAAGCTTTCCATTTCTATCATCCTTTAAGATATAACATTGACTACCAAAGATTTTGAAGTAACTTACATTGGATGTTTTACCATACCATAGCTCATAAGGTGTCTTCTTTGGGTCCTTCTTCAATTGTACTCTGTTCAGTGTGTAGACAATAGTACTGACAGCTTCCCTCTAGAAGATTTGGGTGATGCCTTTCTCTATCATCAGTGTTCTAGCACAATCAACTCTTAATTGGTTCCTTCTCTCAGCAATCCCATTTTGTTGTGGTGTTCTTGGTGTAGAAACCTATATTTTTATACCATTCTCATTACAGAAATTAGTGAATTCATCTGATATAAATTCTCCTCCTCTATCTGATCTCAAACATTTGAGATCCTTACCACTTTATTTTTCTACCTTAGCCTTATACCATTTAAACATCTTGAATGCTTCAGATTTATCTTTTAGAAACATAACTATCATCATTCTAGAGTAATCATCAACAAAGAGAATAAAATACCTATCTCCATAATGACTCGTTGTCCTCATTGGTCCACATAGATCAGTATGGACTAATTCTATAATATCATCAGATTTATGGGCTTTACTTTTGAAACTAGACTTTGTCATTTTACCTTTTTGACAATTCTTTCACATGATGTTGTTGGGCTTTGTCATTGGCAGTAAGCCTCTTACATTTATCCTTCTACTTATTTTCATCATGTTGTCAAAATTCACATGACACAATCTTTTGTTCCACAACCATATGTCTTCGTTTCTAGTCCTTAAGCAAGTGGTGTTAGTATCATTCAGATAGAATAAGTTACCTTTTGTCTGTTCACCGGTACCAATCAATCTTCCTGATTCATTGAAGATCTTTTCCTTCTTGTTCTCAAATTCTACTCTATGACCTAAATTATTAAGCTTCAGCTAGACAAGGTGTATCATTACCCATTCTTACTGTACCACCATTGTAATACTCAAAAGTGTTAAACTTTTCTTTGTCATCGGTCATGTGGTGAGTGCAACCATTATCTATAATCTAGATGTTATTCTTGCTAACCTTAGATATGAGTGTAGTTTCTTCATACCTTTCATCTTCATCTAAATCATCATTCATAGCCACAAATACCATCTTGATGTCTTCATCAGGTTTGGTGTCAGTATCTTCATCTTTGCAAGCAGCTAGGTAGCTGGCTTTCTTGCCTTTGTCCTTGTAGTCTCGGGTATCTCTTCTCTCTGATTGTTGGTAACCTCTGTAATATTTGTTATGACCCCTGTCAGATTTCTTCTCAAAAGACCTATCATTACTTCTGTCATCTTTTCTTCTGTTAGGACATATTGCAGCAAAGTGTCCAATCTCTTTACAATTAAAGCATACAAGTGGTAACTTGCCTTTGTATTTACCTTTGCCTCTCTGCATTCTTCTTCTAGCTATAAGTGCTTCTATTTCATCTAGATCTTCTTCTTCACTTTCACTTTCACTATCTCTTATAGATGTGTGTCTATGACTTGATTTGCTTATTCTCATAGAAGACTTAAATGCATACTCTAAGTTTGGTAAGACACTATTATCAAATTTATTCATCTCAAATGAAATCAGTCTACCAATTAAACTATCAAGAGTAACTGTATTGTTTGCTACTACTCTCATTTCTTGAGTGGAAGAAACTCTAATAGCATATACAGGCAGTAAGGTTCTTAAGATTTTACTTACCATTGTCTCCTCTTCAAGTGTACCTCCAACTCCTCGTATAACATTGACTACTTCTTTTATTCTTGTGTTCTATTGTGTGTTGTTTTCTCCTTCTTTCATTCTGAGATCATCAAACTTTCCTCTAAGGCTTTCTGCCTTGGCTCTCAGAACATTTGTATCACCTCCATGTACAAGCTACAGTTTGTCCCACATCTTCTTTGCAGTTTTGCAATCTTTGACATCTTCAAATTTAGCATCAGAGAGTGAGGAAGAAAGCTCTATGACCATGCAGGTGTGTTCATGCTTCTCTCTCAATTGATCTACTATCAATACTCCTGTAGGCAACACATATTCGGTATCTATGAATTGAGTAACATCATTACCAATACCTGATAAGTGGAGTCTTATCCTGCTTTGCCATGAAGTAAAGTTGTCTTTGTTCAACTTGGGCACATTTCATCTATTCATCTTGTGATCTTGACTTAGGTCTTGAAACCTTCCTTTCTAAGCACACAAGCTCTGATACCAATTGTTAGTAATAACTGAAAGGGGGGGTGAATCAGTGGCCTCAAAATTTATCCTTCAAACTTAACCAATAATCAATAAACCTCAGATTATTAAGTCCCTACAAGATGCATGCCATGAAATACTATTACTGATTAACTGCATGTTGGTGTTCTTTGTCTTTCCTTATTCTTTCTTGATTACCGATAAGCAGTATAACTATTTACTGAAACTTAGTAAATAAACAGAGTATACCTATCAATCTAGTGTTAACTATGTCATATACAAAACAATAAAGAAATGAATCATACATACATAACACATGAATTGTTAACATGGAAACCCTGTTAAGGGAAAAACCACTGGGACCGGTACCCCAAATTTGCACTCTTATGAAGTGAGGCCTGTTAGGAGCCAACCCTGTTAAAGGTTACAAACACACTATTAAGTGCGACCTTGTTAGAGGATTTTATACATAGAGGTTGTCACTTAGTATCAGGCATCTATTGCTACCATCCTTGAAATAGCCTCCTTCTTAGACTGTGAATAGGTATCGGGCAAATCCAATGCTACTTTCATGAATCAACCTTTTTGGCACTCCTTGGGATGTACCTAAATATATAGAAGACTGTTAAGTCCTGCTTGGTTAAGAGACTTGATGCTTCAATGGTTAAACTGAAACACTATGACCTGTTCATATTGCAACTTTGAATTGTAGATTTTTAGATCTATTTAAGTACATTACCTCTCTGATCAAGGTATCAATTCAATTCTTTGTGCTCCACACTTTCTTCTCTGTGATGCTATGCTTCACTATTCATCAGTGTCTACAGAATTCCTTAGCTCTCCTTCAACTTGATTGATCAGGACTGTATGAAGTTATTCTTCGTCAGTTTCTCTTAAGCATCCTCTTTCTATTCACTCCCCTTAATCCCAATTTTTTTTATAAATTAATTAAGCTTGTCTCTTATATAGACATGATATTCATTGTTTCTTGATTCTTGATTCTTGATTCTTGGCGTGAAAAACAATCTAGCCAATTAGATTTAAAGCATAACTCCTGATTTATCTCATAATTATCTTCTTGCCAATTGTACAAATCATCTTTAAATCAATCACTTAACTCTGGTCGAATAAAACAAAGAAAACAACCAGTTAAGTCTATCTTTAGCTCTTGCCAGCTAGATATTTTGTCATTTTTTGAACTCTCTATTCTATCGGTCACCTTTGCAATTAGTTGTCGGTGACAACTGACAGTTCCATCGGTGAGAATCTAGTTATCTTCGTGATCTCCATCCGTCGGGCATCGTTGGATTTTTACTCGTCGGGCAACCTTCTGCCTTTGCTCATCGGGCATCATTATGGCTTCTATTCATCAGGCAATACTATCTTCTGATCATCGGGTATCACTGTGACTGTTCTTCTTTGTCTTTACCGATGGTGTGTACTCTGTTAGTGTTGTTTGTCACTTAGTGAATACTTGACTTTTATGCATTGTTGAAAGCATAACCTTTATTCCTTTGGTTCTCTGAAATCTTTGACATTATGTATATGACCGTACAGATGATATCAATTTGACATCAATAAAAATACAATACATTAACTGTTTTAATGCCTTGCATTATCTTCAACTTAACATTGTCAAACATTCAATCAGTTACATGTCATCACTTTTTTCCCATGAGAACAAAGCTCAAAACTTTAAAAGAATTACCAGATTCTCATGTGAAGAGTTGCATTTTGCACAGATCTACAAGGAAAAGCTTCAACGACAAACAAGATTCAAGCACTAACCTCCATAGTAGAAGCACTAACAGACAAATTAGAACAGTTGAAAAATGAAAGGATGAAAATGAAAGTTTGTTTAGGGTCTTTACCGTAATAATCATCGAATGGAGATACATTTTCTTGTTGTCTTAGTTTTACTGAATCTTTTTTCAAACCATTACCCCATGAAGCGGGGATTCTATTAGTTTTTATTTCATTTATATTAAAATTAATATTGTTAAGTACTATTTTACCTAATACACATTATTTAAATTGATGTTTATTAAATAATAAATAGGGCATTGCTTAATAAATATTAATTTAAATATAAATGAAATAAAATAATAAATGTTTTATTATTTTGCGTATAAAATATTAATATACAAGGTTTGTACGCCATAGAAATAATACATGGATCTTTTATTAATATTTGTTAAGTATTATATTACTACCATTTGATAAATATTAATATATGTTTTATTTTTATATTAAAAATTTGTAATTAATATTTGTTATATTATATTACTATAAATCATATAATAAATATTAAATACAAAAATCAGAAAAAAAAGATTGCTTGGAGGGGGGTTTTTATTTTTGCTTCGATTTGGAGAGGTCTGGGAGCTTTTTTGACAAATAAGGCCTGATTTTTAGGTGTTTTGGGGATAGGTGTGCTTTGAGGGCAAGTTTGTTTTCTTTTCCTTAATGTTTGGATGGATTTTGGGCCCTATTTTTTTTTTTTTTGGGTGGGGGGTTATTGAGATTGAAAATCACATTGGGTGTATATTGGATAGAGCTTTCATTGTAAAGGAGTTCTTACCATTTTGGCTTCATGCTTTGTAATTTTCAGAAGTTCTTGGAAGGAGTTATTTTGAGTTTGTAACTCATATGCTGAGATGTATGACAAAATTTCATGATTTGAGGATCAATAAAGATTTTGAGCCTTCTCATTTCTCTGGTTTATTGTGTGTTGGTTCTTTGTGCAAAGCATCTTGTGAAATTAGTTTATTTTCCTTGATGTTGTGATGGTTTAAAAACACCTTTATGCAGAGATACATGTATAAATATACATAAAATATATGAAACTTGCATCTCAGATTAGCCACTCACATCATTGTACTATAAAATTAATGGCATTCACATTCATCTATAATCTACCCTACTAGTGAGTATATATTACACATTTATGACCATAATATAATTTTTGCATGGTATCAGATCTATGATCACGAGAAACTTATTCAATATCTAATAAATTTTAAAAAAATCAAATATAGAGAAAATCAAAGACATTCCATAGGTTCGCAGAATCAATGCCTTATAAATCCAATTTCCACTATGAGGATTTTCTACTTGCAAATTTCTTTGAATGCCCTTTAAAAATATCTTTTGCACTGGCCTTCTAAAAAATAGAATAAAACCCCTCTAATAAACTAGTTGTATCAGCTCCCGATAACAAGAATTACAACCCCAAATTAGGAAGGCATGACTTCATCTTGGGGTCGTGCGGTCGAAATGCCAAAATTTGTAACCCTAAAATTGAATTTCCCTATATCCTTACACAAACATGATTAAACCCACTCAAAAAAAATGGCGTTAATAAATTAAAGAGACGGTATGTAAATCAGATAACCAAATTTGTTTGCATTACCTGATTGTAAACCCTCTAATAAAATAGTTATATCATCTCCATAAAAGTCATTGGTAGATCACAAATGACTATTAAATGTGAATTGACCAAGCAACATTGTATTGTTGTGCTTAACTCAATAGATCTCGAGTATTACATCTAACAATCACAATATCTCATCATCCTTCACAATTAAAGACTAGAAAATTTATCGATCTGCAACATAGAAAGCCCTAGTCATTAGCCAGCTCCAAACTCTCATATCACTGCAACATTAAAGGAACCATCTCAAAAAAACTATCTTGGTATAGAACACAAAATCATTATATTACACAAGAAGACACATCTTGAAGGTATTCTCTCAAAAAAGTAGCAATACGTTGTATATGCTTCCATGTTTCTGTAGTAGGTAAGAGAAAATGCTAGTGAAGGATGCATATTTTTGCTTTGCATGACTTGTTAATTCCAAAAATATGTTAATTTAGGTGCTAAATTAGACGCTAATTTAGACACTAAATTAGGCGCTACTAATTTAGGTTCTAAAATAGGCACTAAGTGAGGTGCTACTAATTTAGGCAATAATCTAGGTACTAAATTACGTGCTAAATTAGGCGCTGATTTAGGTGCTAAATTAGATGCTAATTTAGGTGCTAAATTAGGTGCTAAATTATGCACTAAATTAGGTACTAAATAGCACCTAATTTAGCACCCACTTGTTTTCTCCAGCGCAATTTTTTTTTCCAAAAATGGCGTCACCCCAATAAATAACGTTGATTTTTCAAAAAAATGGAGAAAAATACATTGAAATAGTGGGTGAAAGCAAAAAAAGGAACTACTCACAAGGATTTATTGTAGTGAATGCTAACATGTGTAGGGTTGAGATTTTGAATAGAATTTGTTATGATAGGTGGAGCATATGTGAATACACTATGGATAGAGGTAGAGATAGGCATAGAGGTCTAAACACTAGTGGTAGGTGGAATGAGACCTGGCTCTTGAGAACAACCTTTAAGAGGTTTAACATTGTTATCAATGAGATAAGATATGATATGCAAGATATTAAAACCATGCTCATGATTGTGAATTATCTTCCTTAAACCTTCTACAATGGATATAACTCTGAGATTAGGGTTTTCTTGTCCTAACCATTGCTCAATTTTTTTAAAGTCATTGGATTTTTGTTAGATTTGTGTAGGAGGAAATCTTAAGGCCTCATACTCATCATAAGAAGAATGAGAAGAGTTGTTCTCTATAATAGGATTGATGTCATTAAGATTCATGTTGGTCTCATCAAGATTCCTAGGAAAGATAGAAGGCTTGGGATCAAAGGAACCCATAAGTCTATGAATTATCCTAACCAGAATTCTATAAGTAGGACTTAAGGTAATGACACTCATGCACAAGGGAATGAAAGAAAGGATAAATCTAATGCAATTATAAGATTTGAAAGAGATATGCAATTCAACTTTAAGTAATACGGTATTTTATTTAATGAAAAGAAAATCTAATGTAAGCATGCATATAATATGACAATAGAATCTAGATGGTTACTAAGGTAATCCAACTACTAAATAAAAGTTTTGTAATAGGTCGGGTTCACCAAAAATGTAAGGTTCAAAAAAGGGAGAAATGACATAGATGGGCGAAATTACTTCACCTTTTCACCAATCTATATATTTAAGAAGAAAGATGCCCCATTAGGTTCAAGAGGAGACTCAAACACTAAGTGGGACAGTGATCATTCATTGTAAATCATATGATTGATAAAATGGAAATGAAAAAATAATGTGATTAAGTTGATTAAGGTGATTAAATATACAAGTTGTAGAAAAGAGGAAATAATAGACAAATCTGAGAAGACAGTGAGCAAAAAAGTACAGAAATGGAAAGCAGAGTATAAGAATGACCTGTAGGTAAAATTTGAGCTGAAGCTGCAGGGTACAAGTTGAAACTTGTCATGTACCTGGGTATAGGCCACCAATGGCATCCTATACCAAGAAAAAATGATGAAATTTTTTTGGGCTTATCTGATTTTATCTCATCCTCCCAATCTTCATTCGTTGGCTCTGCAACTTGTTCCTACGCATAGAAAAAAATAGGGAAAAAGGTTGTATAAAGGGGTTTTCCTTGGTCAAACTCCTATTTAGGAATAGACCTTGGAAATGGAAATAAATCACATAAAGGAAAGTAAGTAAATAACCAAATGATAGATTCATCTTCAATAAACCATCACGGACAAATGTAGAAATCGCTCATACCCATGAAAATGATTTAAATGTGATTTAAATCCAAAGAGTTGACCTTGGAATGTGATGTAGAATCAAGTATACCCTCAAAAATGCATAGATCTATGAATGCCACTCCTAGATCTTGAATGTTGGTATGCTTGAAAATCACTTGCAATGAAGGAGAGAGAAGAAGAATGAAGGATATTCTTGCTTGATTGAGAATTCCTCTACTTGGTCATCATGGGAGAGAAACATGCATCAATTGGATAATATTTCCTTTTACATGAATTATTTGGAAGAATTGGAGACTTGGAGATCTTGATCTTGGATGCTTGCCTTCAAATCTTGAATCCAAATGTCCAATTGCTCTTGCTTGATTGAAAATATTGATAAATTGATTGCAAAAAAGCTTGAGTATGATTATGATATTTTCACTTGATAATTGATGTCAAAATGAGGAGAGATAATGTCCTTTTATACTCACTCTATCATTTTAGGATTAAAAATGTGCCAAGCCAATGACAAAATCAAATCTCCTGCTAATACCTCGATATCAAACCATGGGTCAAATTTGGGCCCCAATTGCTAGAGATAGGCCACGATTGGCATCCTGTCTCAGGTATAGGTCACAAATGATATCCTATACCTTGAAAAATGAGTCAAAACTTAGTGGGGATGTTAGGATAGAAGAAAAGAAGCCGGGGGAGAAAAAAATAGGTTGCTAGGATCAAGCATAACAGGCAGTAACTTTTTTAGACTATACATAAGTGAATTACCATTAGTAAATCAATAGGATAAAACCCTCTCGTGATTTCTTTTCAAAAAACAAGGATTGGATAGCCACCTATGATGAGTAATTTAGATCTCTCTACCCCAATGACTACATTAGTCAACACTGTGAGTTCTCCGTCTGCGTTGGAGACTTCTTTATCAAAGAAAACATAGATGGTGCATTTTAAAATGCCTCATGATAATATATTGGGGTAATTATTGTATAAGACACATAATACTAAAAATATAAAAAAATAACATCCAAATTGATCAAGGATGAGAATACTGGTAATGATCATTAACCAATTATAGGTAAGGAACCCAATCAAGCTACTCCAATTGACTTCAATATTTCTGTACATAAAGAAAAATGAAGCAATGGTATACGAGGGACTTGTCCACCTTTTCCTAATTCACAATTGGAAGGAATATGGCCCAATAGGTTCAAGTAGGACTTTAGCACTAAGTGAGTGAAATGATCCTTTGTTGTCATGATTAACAATGAAATGGATATGGGGAATTAATCTAAGGATGCAAGATACATGACTAAATTAGGAAAAATTAAGGAGTTTAAAAAAATACAAAAAGGAAAAAAGTAGTGATCAGAATTGGAAAGTTGAAAACTTTACAAACTTGTATATCAAATATGAAGTTGTCCTAATAGGAACAAGAAGCCTGGGGTATTATGTTCCCTGGTAATCTACATAAAAATTTAATTGATAATCTTGTAGATCCCGATCTTTTCAAATTTGTTTTGATAGACGTGCTACCTACACCTACAATTAGAAAAATAGAGAAAAGGTTGCAGATAGGGGTTTTCCTTGGTCAAACCTCTATCTAGGAATCAACCTTGAAAATTAAATAAGACTGCATAAAGAAAAGTAAATAATGAAGGCAATTATTACGTCTAGTTTGCCAATACTTCATGAATAGATATTGAGATCGCAAATATTTATTAAGATGCTTGAATATAGCTATGTTGACCTTGGAATGTAGAAACAAATCAAGGATGCCTTGACAAATGCATGGATCTATGAATGCCACTCCTAGATCTTCACCATTGTTATACTTGATTGAACACTTGCTATGAAAGAAGAATGAATGAGAATGAACAAAAGATCTTATTTCTTTAGAAACTTATCTACGTGGTCATCATGGGAGATGAGCTTTCTACAATGAATAATATTGCCTTGAAATTACCTTAGATGCTTGGAGAGAGACTAGATCTTGGATGATTGCCTTCAAATCACAAACTCACTTGATTTCTTACTTGTTGGAGTGCCAAAATATTGATTATAATTACTTATAATTAATCTTAGTTCTTTTTTACTAAAATGTAGAGAGATAGGGTGTTTATATACCTCGTCACACATTTTGGTATTCAAAATTAATTTAGGCTAATCAAAGGATCTAATTTCCCATCGAAACATCGCAACAGGGCTCTGGTTCAAATTTGGGCCCAATCCTCAGGGAACAAAATGCCTTGTGTGCTTTGTACCTAGGAAAAAAAAGCCCTAGGAATTTTGTTCTAAGGATAAACCATGGGAATTCGAATGGGAAGCTAGGAAGATAGGGTAAATGTCAGATTGGGAAGAAATAGGTAGCCAGATCAAGCATAACAGACATGAAATATAGAAATTTTCAAAATGGGGCCTAACTAAGCATCTAAATATGGGTGAAAACTTTATAGGGGTAAATTTATTCCCCATGTTAGCAGGAGTATGAGACAAACTCATGCTCCTAGTAAAGTAGATCAATGCAATAGAAAATTTTTATCAAGGTAAAGGAGACAAGGAAACACCAAGGCCCCAAGTGACTTAGATCCCCATAAAATCCAAAACTAAGATAAAAGAGGCAATTCTTGGAAGAGAGAGAAAGAGACATAAACAAATATCCTAATAAGGTATTGCTTTAATATGGATCATGCAAAGGGAAAATATTGTTGCAAAAGATGACATTGATGGTCTAGGAATCTATGAGATTATAGTCAACCCATCAAAAGGGATCGGTCCTTAAGGAAAGCATGTCTCCATTAAGGGATCCAAAAAATACAGTCTTAGGACCAAGTGAAAATGGTCAATCAAAGGACCAAATGAAAGAAGAAAGGAAGGATTAGTCTTAGGATCCATTGAATAATGCACATGGCATGAAAGGATGAACACAAGGAAACACACTGTCTCCCCAGTCATCTACATAAGAGATTGTATTCAATGATTTTGTGTGTGTGTGTGTGTGTGTGTGTGTGTGTGTGTGTGTGTGTGTGCAAAATTTGAAATAAGGAGCGGATTGTATGTTCCTACATTAAAGCGATTGAAAATGCCTCAATGAGAACAATGGATTTAATTAAGCATACATGCACCCATAAGAGACATTTCCAATATGAGATTCCCCTAAGCAAGGACAAACCAAAGGAAATGAACACGTGACAAAAGAGATCATGAAAGATATCTACTAACTGTGGGGTCAGTATAATCATATGATAACTCATGTATATCATAATTATATCAAAATGAATTGGAATCATCCACCAAAGGTAGTAGAACTGTAAGTACAATGGAAGAAGATCACATAAGAGATATGAAGAAGAGTCTTTTGGGTTGACATTATGAAGACCAAAAAGAGTGGTATCTGTATGCACCCTAAAATGGTCGCCTAGACTTTGGGCCCCATTTCTCAATTTATCAAATCCCTGAATCAATACTTTCAAATATCAACAATATCAATTATATCAATTTCCTTGATCAAATCATAATCAATTCAATATTTTCTAAGGTTTAAGCCTTATTTAATTTAAAAGAGACAAAATAAAAATAAAAATATTATTTAATTAAGAGAACATGCTCTCTTTTAATTAATTAAAAATCTCTTTTAATTAAATAATAAAATCACTTTATCCTAAGCCTTTATTTAATTAAAAGGAATTTCCTC
>MU224475.1:262703-278746 GCA_018584345.1 Thuja plicata | reverse complement strand
TTTCCTTTCATAGATTAGTTGCATTGTACTTTCATTTTCATAGACTAGTTTGCATTATCATATAGATTTGCATTGCATTGCATACATTTGATTCATTGGAGATATTGGCATTCTTGCCCTTGTTTTCATTGTGAATCTCTCATTGTATGGTTTATTGGCAAGGTCATGAGTTTATAGCTCTAGCTGAGAGCAATTTTTACAAATCTTGCAACTCCATACATAGAGAGCTATGGATCGATTTGTGAGGGCTCATTCTTGAGTTTCCTTGCATGTAAGGATTCATAGAAGTGCACTATTTTGTGTGTACAGTATCTATCATTTTGTGTCATCCCTAATCACACAACACAAAGGCACATTTATGAACAATAGAACATGCATGACATAACATGTATAAGAAATATAGAACAAATGAGATGCAAATAGAGGAATGCCATGATAGGTATATTCCTTTACCACCTTGCACTAATGGAGAAAAGGGTAGTCTAAATAAAACTAAACAAAACATATATCAAGGAACACATCATGAGGGAAGTGCATTAAAATAGGAAAACACAAAGGAATCCACCGTACAAGAGGATTTAATCAAGCATATCGCCTACCCCCTCATCTCAATCTGTATCATTTAGGGAAGATGGGAAACATGCAAGAGGGGAATATTAGGAAAGACAGATGGAATAGTAGCCAACTCCAAACAAGGACCATGCTCTAAGGATGAGTGACTTTGTTTGTCACTAGGATTAAGATATAATTGGTTTTGCAAATATAGCTGGTAAATCATGATTAATATCAATAAGCTCATACAAATCATTGGAATCACTAGCATGAACATAATTTGCATTAAATACATTGAAATCATCTTCAATGGTATCTTCTTCATCCAAATTAATCAAAATAAGATCTTTAATCCGAATAGAATCATCATGTTTGTTTAGTTTCATCTTTTTGAGATTAACTTCCTCCCTTGGGCTATGCATAGGTTGATCAAAGGGAATCAACACATCAGTAGGTGTCTTAGGGGAGGAAAGGTTTTTGGAAGCACATTTATGAGCTCTAGCACAATGTTTACAACAATTATCACAAGAATAACTATTACATTTGGTTTTGTTTAAAATTTTATTTAGTTTAGGATCAATCAACATCAGGTCCTTTTCTTCTTTATGAGGAAGAACAAAAGGCACCACACTAGGTTGAGAGATAGAAATTGCAAAGAATTTATAGGATATAGGAGGTGAAACTGGAACATAGATGGGAGGTGTGTAAGGTGTAGGAATAATTCTAGGTCCAAGGAAAGGATATGGAACTATAGGAGGGGAATTTCTAAGTTCACAAATATTAGTAATCTTGAATTTTTAATAAGATAAGAAATAGTTATCTTTGTGAGGTTTGATTGGTTGAATCATGGAAGGCCAAAAAAAATCTAGGTCAAAGTTCCCTCAAGTAGCTAAATGTTGATAGAGACTATTATTAATTGTGATGATTTCTCCATCATGGGGGAATTTTAAACACTTACGAATAGGAGAGACTATAACCTTCATGTAAGTGATCCACAAAAGACCAAGTCTAAATTAAAATTGATCATAAGTTGGGATGAGAACAAAGATGACATCTGAGGTTTTACCACCAACTTCTATTGGAAAAGTAATGGAACCATGGGTAGGATAAGTGAAACCATTAAATTTTTTTATCATCACATCAGATTTATCATAGATATCTCGTTGCAATTGTCTAGTGTAAAGATTTTCTCTAGTTATAAAATTCACCATGAAAGTACGATAAATAATTACTCCATGAGAAGGAAGAATTTTAATCTTCACAACTATGTAAAGAGGACCATCGGGTGCCTTAATAGTCTCACTAGGATCAAATGTAATGCAAGGATCAGGTTGAGGTTTGGGTTTAGGTTTGAATTGATCAAGAAGGTTGACAACATTGTTGGCATTAGTACACTCAGTGTGATAAGTCAAAATGGTATGAGAGTCAAAAACATGGGTAGATGAAGAATGAATGATCTCAATGGTATTAGTTGAATGTGAAGGTAAATGATTGGTATAAATTTGCAAGTTTTGGTTGGGAAGTGCAATGGATTTGTTTCCTTGATCATCAATATACTCAATAAATGTAGCATTAGAATCAATGAGGTCATGGAAAATAGTTTTAAAATGGTAACACTTCTTAGTATCATGACCAGGTTGATGATGATATTGGCAAAAGGATTTAGGATCAAAGTTCTTGTTGATTTTTTTGGAAGGGTCAATCGGTTTGATAGGAGGAAGTGTTAAGACATTGGCATTAATAAACTTCAACATCACATTCTACAAAGATTTAGAAAGAGGTGTAAAATTCTGAGAGAGTCTAAAATAATATGGCAAAGGAACCACACTTTTGGATATTTCTGTCACTTGCACATCAATGTTGTTTCACGAATCATTGATCTTGATGAAGCCTTTTGGTGTTTTTAAAATTATAAAAAGGCTGAGATGCAACATCACTCTTATCAACCAGAGCCATTGGAGTGGTACTCTCAAATTAACTCACTTGAAGCTAATAATTATAAAGCACTACACATAATTGAGTAAAAAAGAAGAGTTCAGAAAGCAATATCTTATCCCTAATGTATTTTTGTAAATTAGCAATGAAAATACATCGAATATCAATATCAAACACAAGATAAGAAATATGAGCATGCAAATTCTTAAATATACCAATGAAATCAATAACTTTTTCTTTAGAACCTTATTTAAAATGCATTACATTAGTCAAAGAATTCCTAGAACCAATAATATTTTGAAATTGTTGAATGAAAGCATTAGCAAGCTTCTGGAAAGAATAAATGGAATAAGGAGGCAAAGAACAATACCATTGTAGGGCCTTATCTCGAAAGGTTATAGTAAATAGGTTATTCATGAACCTATGATCACAATAAAAATCACTACACAATGTTTGAAAGGTCTTAACAGGGGTCAAGGGATTACCTTTACCATTGTAAGTCTCTAAGTGATGTACTTCCATGTTTTGAGGAATAATAGTATGGATAATTTCCAAGGACAAAGTGCTAGAAATGTAACATGTAGGAATGTTGAATTTGGATTGATTCATAGAGGCAATTTGTTTTTGCAAGGATGAAATGTTTTGATCATGACTATGGCTAGTGGACTCGGTAGAGAGGTTGGTATGAGATATATGTGAAATATTGGGACAATTATGGTAAATGGAAGAAACACCAGAATAAGGAAATTGAACATTGTTTTAGGTAGACATGAATGAAGGTTGTGAAACACATGAAACACTTGAAGGAGGAAAAATAGGATTAGCAATTCTTCCAAGAATAACATGAATATGACTGGTATTTGAAACAAATGTAATCATGAGAGGTGGAATATAAGTGGAAAAACTAAGTAAAGAGGTAGGAATGGGAATTTAAGCCTCAACACTAATAGGAGGTTGAGTTAAACCTAGATTTCAAGCACGATACTTAAGAGGTTTAACATTACTATCAACAAGATAGGAAATAGTTCTTACCAATTTTGATGTCATATTCATAATTATGAATCAACTTTCTTAAAAATTCTACCAAGGAAATGACTTCCCTATTAGAGTTCCCTTGACTTAATGATTTCTAAAAAAATCTAAATTGTGAGAAATATTTTGTACTTGGGTAGGAGGAGCTCTTAGAGACTCTTATTCATCATGAGAAGAGTGGGAAGAAGGGTTCTCGACCATAATAGGATTGTCATTAGTAGGCATGTGTGTCTCATCAAGATTCCTAGAAAATAAAGAGGACTTTGGATCAAAGGAACCAATAAGTCTATGAATTCTTCTAACCAAAATACTATAGGTAGGAATTAAAGTTATAACACTTGTGCACAAAACAAGAAAAAAAGATAGATCTATCAATTGAAAATATGAAAGTTGGAAGAGACGTGCCAACATTCATTAAACTTAGGAAACATTAATTTAATTGCACATCAAATATATTGAAGAACATATCTAATTATGAAGTGAGAAATGAGTATCCAATGCAAATAAATGGGATCTAACACCAAAATCAAAATGGAAATTGCATACATCGGGCTCACCCAAAATGTACATAAAGAAAAGGGAAGCAATAGTATATGAGGCACTTGTCCACATTTCCTAATGCATAATTGAAAGGAAGATGACCCAATAGGCTCAAGTAGGACTTAAGGGTTAAGTGCGTACAATGATCCTTCACTATTATGATTAAGAATGAAATAGATTTGGGGTATTAATCTAATAATACAAGATAAATGACTAAAATAGGCTAAATTAAGCAGTTTCAATAAAATACAATAGACATAAATAGACAAGAACCTATCGTTATTAGAAATGGAAAGACAGAAATTGTACTTACCTATATATCAAATCTAAATTTGTTTTGAGAGGAACAAGAAGCTTGGGGCATTTTGTTCCCTAGAAATATCCCCAGAATTTTAACTGACAGTCGCGTGGATCCTGATCTTTCCAAATTTGTTCTAACATTTACGCCACCTGCACGAAGAAAAATAGGGAAAAGGTTGTGGAGAGGGGTTTTCCTTGGTCAAAACCCTATTTAGGAATCAACCTTGAAAATGAAATAAGATTGCATAAAAGGAAAGTAAATAATGAAAGTAAATATTAGATCTACCTTGCCAATATCTTCATGAAGAGATATTGAAATTGTATATATTCATGAAGATGCTTGAATGTTGCTTTGTTAACCTTAGAATGTAGAAATGAATCAAGTATGCCTTCACAAATGCATGGATCCATGAATTCCACTGAGATCTTCAACGTCATTATGCTTGATTGAACACTTTCCATGAAATAGAAATGGATGAGAATGAATAAAGGATCTTCTTGCTTTCTTGATAAAACCCTCTACTTATCTATAGTGGGAGAGAAGCTTGCTACAATGGAGAAGATTACCTTAAAATTTCCTTGGATGCTTAGAGAGAGACTAGATCTTGGATGCTTGCCTTCAATTTTTGAACTCAGTTGATTGCTTGATTTCTTGAGTGAAAATCTTCATTATGGTTGCTTATAATTGATATTGGTTATTTTTTTACCAAAATGAGGAGAGATGGGGTATTTATATACCTCATCACATATTTTAGGATTCAAAATTAAGCTAGGCAAAACATAAGATCTAATTTCCCCTTAAAACACTATAATGGGGCTTCAAATCAAATTTGGGCCCAATCCTCAGGGAACAAAATGCTCTGGGCATTTTGGTCCAAGGAACAAGAAGATTTGGGTGTTTTATTCCTAGGAGGAAGCACTAGGATTTGAATTGGAAGTCAGGAAGATAGGGTAGAGGCCATATCGGGAAGAAATAAGTAGTCGGATCAAGCATAATGGACATGAAATATCAAAATTGCCAAAATGGGGCCTAACTGAGCATCCAATTGTGGGTGCTAAATTTTTAGGATGGTATAATTTAGAGAGTCAATCTAGGGCCACCTAGTAGAGAAGAAGATTATCATTATTTTCAAGTGATTGATTGTAGGATTTTGGAAAGATGAGAAAGATATAAAATAGACAAATAAAAACTTAAAGGGCATTTAAATATTCTCATAAACCACTTAAAGAACTTTATTGAACATTTTGTAGTTGGTGAATCAAGCTAAAGCAAACAAAGACATCACCTCTCCAAGTGCCCAAGCCATGTTTAATAAGGTACAAGATGACAATGCCCTTGGAGAAATTAACAAAAAAAGGATTGAAGATCTTCGTACCAAAGGACCCTTGTTTTTAGAGCATATAAAAGAGATGGATGATAATATGCTTCATTTGAAGAAATTCACTCATTCTAAAATTCATGTATTAAAACAAGATGAAGCTTCATGGGAGAAGGTACTTATAGAGTTAAAATAATGATGGACATTGCTTGTGCTATCTTAGATAAGATTATAATAGACCAGAATGATGTGAGGTGCATGATGTGGTTTGAGGATTTGAAATGGAGAAGTCAGATCATTAAGTAATGTATAGATGAGCTGAATAAAACCATGAATGAATGCAATAAAAAATGTGAAGATAGTCAAATTGGCCAATAGTGTTTCTTACATATTCAAGAATAAAATCAATAATTAGGATGTATTTGTGGATGAAATCAAATAAATTTTTATAAATATCATAATATCCCTCTTTGACAAACAAGCACTTATAAGGGAAAACTTTCAGAAGATGGTGAATTTTAGCACTTCTCTTAATTGAAATGTTGATCAACCTATGAGTATTTAGGCCAATATAGACAAAATTAAGGCAAGAAAGGTGATATGGGATATTATATTAAGGTATATTACCATCCCTAAGCATGAAAAATTGGCCCCAATACTGAAACCTGCTGAGATTTTAAGGATTGGCTTGTAGCACATCAACAACCTATACTTGTCCAAACAAATGTGGCATCGCTATCTAATGCAGTCATGGTAGGATTTTCCCCAATGGAGATGGTCCAAACCATGCAGCACGAGTCACCATAGAAAAAATAAACAACTCAAGATCGATAAGAACTCAATAATGAAATGGAAACATGCAAAATCCCACATTCGCATTATCACAGATTCATAAAATTTATATCAGATTGGCCTATAACATGCAACTTACATTCTTAGGCTTAGATACCCATAATCATAAACAAAACCTACATTATTAACCTCAAGGAGGTATATTTACAACTTATTCTATCACTACTCAACTTCCCTTTGTTTCCTCCCAAACAAAGATCAACTACCTCAATATATAGAGCCTTTGCAAATCATGTAGGCCAAATCAATTACATTTTCCAAGACAAAGAAAACGTAATACAAAAATATAGGTCATGACACAAATCATAAGGATCTCTATGCTAATATGTAGAAATGATGTGCAATCCAAGAGAGACATCGACTAAAGATCTAGGAACATCATGATATGAGTTACAAAGCTTTGTCGATTGAGAAAATGCTTTGTGAGATCAGAAAACTTGTCTGACCATCAGAACTTAAAGAACACATAGAACTGATCATGAATCCAAAATATCTCCTTGACAAAGTATCTAATTAAGGCGTGAACCCAAATATAAGTAAAATATAATGGCCAAAACATACCTTGAGGTTCGCAACAACAAATGATCCAAATCTAAGGAACGCCACAAAAAACACAGAAATTGAAAAACAAGAACAAAACTGAAAGGAAATATTTTTGGGTGATGTAATATTGTCAACCACCTCTAATGAGAAGAATATGTTCCATAAGAGGAACTTATGAACATCTTACAAGATTCAGGACATAAATCCCATGCTTATTCTTAATCCAAATATCCTCTTTATCAACAACTTTCTTTCTCTGCAATTCTGCTCTTTCTTCTGTCAGATTGATCTTCTCACTCTGTTGTGCACTTAATTTATCATGCCTCACATCAAAATTAGGTGGTAAAGAACTTATATCACCACCTCTTGTCTTTTGCACACCTGATTTACATGTGTTGTAAGACTTCATCTGATCAACAACTAAAGTCTTATGTTTCTTCATTTTACCCTTCATGTTATCTAATACCAACTGGTTCTCAGACCTGCCTCAAAGATCTTTCTTCATATCCATATTAACCTCTGTATTCTACTTCTTTGAACAATAAATCTTCACAATGCTCAGATTCCATGCACTTCTCCCCTCTTCCTCCTTCAAGGGAACCAAAGTAAAATTATTCCCATCCTTCTCTATTGTGACCAAGTTACTTCTTCAATCATGGATAGCTCCCCTATCATATTACCAAGGTTTACCTAATAGAACATGATAAGCACTCATAGATACCACATCACAGAATACCTCATCTTTGTAAGGCCCAATGTTGAAGTTTACCAAACACCGTTCTTTCACATCCACCATAAGATCATCTTGAAACCAAGTTATCCCATAAGGACAAGGATGTTTAAGCCTTTTCAAGCCAATATTTTGCACCATCTCTTCTTATACCAAATTATTGGTACTACCACTATCCATAATTACCTTAAAAATTGTATCTCTAAATTTACATAGATTCCTAAACAAATTCCTCCTTTTTATAGGTTCAGATTCCTTTTTACTAAACATGACTCTCCTAAGCATAAGAGACTCTCACATCTTAGGTTCTTCAATACTCTCCATAAGTGCATCAGTAATTTTTTTCTCATGTGCCACAAGATTCTATTTTCCCAAAAAATTTCTAGATCCCTCAGAAGATTTAAAATCTCTATGTCCTATCCCATCACATTTGAAACAAGTACCTTTAAATTCCTTGGTGCCACTTCCTCTCCTATGTATCTTATGATCAGTTTCCTCTTCAATGGTCTGCTTATCTTTTCCATTGTTACTCACTTGCTTCTCCTTTTCTCTAGGATTACTTTATCTCCTCCTTAACTTATCTTCTATCTTTAATGCATAATGATAAGCATTCTCCACTATATTAACCCTCAACATACTTATCTAACCATGAATATTCAACCTCAAGTCATTAATATATCTAGCCACCTTCTCCTTAGATATCTCCCAATGTTCGGATCTTATTGTCATCTTGTAAAACTCTTCAATGTAATCTTTTACACTCATTTCCTTCTTCTTCAGGTTCTACAATTTATTGAAAAATTCCAATTCGTAATCCTCAAGAATGAATTTATCTTTCAATATAGCAACCATTACCCTCCATCTAGTGATCTTTATTTCACCATTTTCCTCTCTATCTTTTTGCAACTCTTTCCACCATAAGGAATCTTGACCCTTCAAATTATTTTGTGCTAACCTCACCCTTTGTGGATCTCTAAAATCCTCAAGCTCAAAGTAATCTTCTAATTCACTAATCTAATCTATCAAATCCTAAGGATGCAACAAGCCAAAAAAGTTAGATTTCTCCATTCTATGACCTTTACTTACTTGTGTCATAGCTCTAAATAATATTTACTCTTTTGTAGGTATCTTAGTATCTACAGTCTCAAGATCTTTAGTAACTTCCTCATATTACTCTTCACTCATAGGATTCCTTCACAATCCAATCATTGCATTTTGGATCTCATTACTCATCTCATTTTGGAATTCATCCATTATTTTTTCTAACCTCCTAGGGTTCATTCTTATTGGTGACATCTCTCCCAATCGTCAGGTGCAACTACCTTAGATTGACGATTTGGCTATAAGGATTCAATTGCCTCTCACTTGGTGACTTATTGAACACACTCACACTGCCTCCTTTTGGCAATCAGTTCACCAATGGGATAGCTCAACAAATCATACAAAGTTCATAACTAACAACAAGTCTCTTCCTAACAACCTTGCACATTTCCTCAGTTATTATGAGCCAAATCTACTCTCTTCCACCCCATGACCAACATACCTAGGGCTTCATAAGCTTAGTAACTCAGATTTGCAATCACAGGAATGTATCTTTTTCTCATACCACCTGACATAGCCATGGAGGGATTTTCCCCAATGGAGATGGTCCAAACCATATAGCACAAGTCACCACAATGTAATTCAACAACTCAAGATCGATAAGAACTCAAAAATTAACTAGACAATGAAAAATCCCACATTCAAATTATCACATATTCATAAAATTTACATCTAATTGCCCTGTAACATGTAGCTTACATTCTTAGGCTTACATGCCCATAATCAGAAATAAATCATACATTCTTAACCTCAAGGAAGTATATTTACAACTTATTATATCACTACTCAGTTGCCCCTTATTGCCTCCCAAAACAAAGATCAACTACCTCAATATATAGAGCCTTCACAACTCATATGTCAGCCATATCAATTATATTTTCTAAGATAAAGAAAATGTAATACAAAAATATAGGTCAAGACCCAAATCATAAGGATCTTTATGCCAAGATGTAGAAATGATGTGCGATCCAAGAGAGATGTCAAAAAAGATCCAAGAACATCGTGATATGAGTCACAAAGATTCGTTGATTGGTAAAATGCTTCGCGAGATCAAAAAACTTGTCTGACTGTTAGAACTTGAAGAACACACAAAACTGACCATGAATCCATAATATCTCCTCAGTAAACTATCTGATTGAGGTGTGAACCTAGACACAAGTAAAACATAATGTCCAGAAAATACCCTGAGGTTCACGATACAAAATTATTCAAATCTAAGCAACGCCACAAAAAACATGAAAACTAAAAAATAGGAACAAAAGTGAAAGGAAATATTTTTGGGTGAGGCAAGGTTACCAATGATCCAAGGATGCTCCTACATCACTATCTCATCCTTGATGGCATTTTTGAATATTTTAAATACCTTTAGTTATTTCAAAGTCTTTAATTTTAAAACTCAATATTTAAAAGTCTTTGCATTAAAGTGTGATGTTGAATATTTTTAAAAGACTCTTTTTCAAAAATTAATTATATTTATATTAAAATTTGGAGATGCGAGGACAAGGCTCTGCAACTAGGTGTCATTTTCAAGGAAGGATTCAAGTCATTTTCCTCGGTTGAAAAAATTTAATGCTGATCTTTTGTACCCCCTTTCCATCCTTTACTAGGTTGAGTGTAGAATATGGTTTCGCATTCACCAAGAAGAGGAATCATGGAACCTAGGGTTAAGACATTCAAACATGCGATCAATAAGGAAGTGTTGCTACCTTTTGGTGCTAAGTTTGAAGTTCATGGAAAAAGAGATACTGACCACATAAATGGAACCAATGATCGAGGTTAGGATTCTTCCCCTACTACTTCTTGTACTACTAGACCTAAAGAACAAATGTCCATGGCTATCGAGGCAGAGAAGGATAAACTTAGGAATTTGACAGTATTTCTTGTAGCCCAAGGAATTAATAAATTCCCTTTGATAACCTTCATTAATGATTAGATTCACAATATTTGGGGCAAAAATTTTGGTTTTCATTTATCATTTTTACAAATGATTCGAAAAGGCTTGTTTTTAATTTTTTTCACTAGCCCTAACTCCCAAAGAAACGTTGTCGGTACACAATTCTGGAAATTTGACTCTGCTTGTTTTAATGCATTTCCATGGTCACCTAATGTGGTCCATAATGATGTATTGGCTCTTTTGAGCCTACATTTGATTAATATTGTCAAACTTCCCCCCTTTCAGTGGAATATTATGTTGTAAGCCTTGGAACCAATTGGTACTGTCCTAAGAGTTGATAGAACTGACAATCTGCTTCCACATACAAATGTTAGGGTGTTGAATACAATTAATTAAAGGAAAGACTTGCCTAAATAAATTGTGTTTGATCTTTGTGACCAATACTAATCATGCCCTATCTCCTTTTTTGGGTGGTCTAAATTCTTGTTTCCTTTGCAGAAGAGAGGGCCACATGAGACACAGTTGTCCTCTTTTTGCTTTTCTTTTTTTAAAAGAAGAATCCTCTATTTCCCAGTTCTAAAAACATTGGCATAGAGGATGTTGAAAAACCTGAGAAGCCTTACCAATAGTCAGACACACTGGATGACCCTTCCCAACAAGCTAAGAACTCTCAAAACTTGGATGTTTTTCCTTTGGTTACCTCGGATGCACTTAGGGATTCTTTGGAATCATTGAGAACCATCTTTGAAATTAATTCATGCCCCATCCCACCTATTATGTCTAGCCTTGATGATCTAGACTCCCTGCCCCATGTCAAAGACATTGATTTTGGTCTGGCTTCTCGGGATGCCAAGCCTAAACACGACTCAGAATGCTCAACAAATTTTTCTTAATAAAATAAAAAGGATTTTGGGCCTCAAACATAGATTTAGGAATCCTCCTCCTTTAGGGTCTCCTATTATTTAGTCTTCCATTGCCTCCCGAGTAGGCCTCACATCTAGGAGAGAGTGACAAGATGATTGGATTGGGCAATAATGGTGTGCAAAGGGTGATATCCTCGATAGAGTGTTTTGGCCTTGATAAAGAAGTTAGGGCAAAAGAGGATGCCCATGATGGGTTAGATGTTATCAGAAAAGTCTATGACATTGATGATAAGTTGAAAAATGTCTCTATTACTGTCATCCCATCTCCATTAACAATTTCTCCTATTCCGAAGGAGAGTCAATCTATGCCCATGAGGAGTGGCCATGATACTCTAGAGAATATCCCCTCCTAGTTGGAAGGTGTTGAGGGTGAGCCATGATTTGAAGAGGATGGGATCAGGGGGTCAGAGTTGGATCCTATTGAGTTCAAGGAAGAAGTGTAGGATGAGTTTGTTTTCAATGCTAAGAAGAAGTATAGGAAGCCTTTAACTGGCAGGACAAGATTAGATATTAGTGGGATAGGAGGAGATTTGAAGGTTGGGAATGAGGAACCCAAGGTCAAGAAGAAGAGAGGTAGACCACCCAACAATTTTTCCAGTATCAAACTATTGAAGATCCAAAAGAGGAAACTCCCCAATTGTTTCAAGAGCTTTCAAGTTGTCATGGAAACTAGCTCATAATGTTACTAATAGAGTTCAAGTGTGCATCTTGGAATGTTAGGGGTTTAGAATCCCTAGACAAAAAGTATGTCATTAGGAGGTTTCTTAAGATGCAAAAAGATATTAATTTTATTTTGTTACAAGAATTTAAAGTTGTTTTATTCATTTTAGAAGTAGATTTGAAATGTATCTGGCATGATGCTAAGGTAGTTTACACCAAACACCCAAAGGGAAAAGGGGGATGTGTCATTTTTATAAATTCCAGATGGAAGTAAATGATTCTTGACTTGGGTTACTCCCTGTGCAATAGTATAGTCTAGGTGGTTTTGAAGTATAATCAGTTTGAATTTGATCTTTGTTCGGTGTATTCACCCAATTATCACTATGATAGGATTAAGGTATGGAATTGGATGTGCATCATGAGAGATATTCCATGGACTGTAGTAGGAGATTTTAACATGGTGGAGTCCCCATAGGATAAAGTGGGAGGATTTAAAATGGAGTGGAAAGGTAATGAGAAATATTTTTGGTCCAAAATGATCAGTAAACTTAACCTATTTGATCCTCGTGCTGGCCATAAGATAGAGTACAAAGGGATATGGCATACTTGGTCTAACTTCAAAAAGGGGACTAGAAGGATATATTATAGGTTGGATAGATTCTATGTTAATAAAGAGTCCTTTAGCTTGAAGAAAGATAGCATTGGTGTGAGTGTTGAGGTTGTCCTGTAAACTCTACCTAACCACCACCCTATTGTCTACTCAATTTTTCAGCTGGAAAGAACCTCCCCTCTGAGCAAGGGTTGTAACTCCTTTCCCTCAATCTAAATCTCCTTGGGGATGAAGACACCAAGGCTAGTGTTCTTATGATTAGGTGGTTCGACACTGCTATTGTTATCTCTACAAGATATTTTTTTGTCATTAGTTTAGTCAAAGTCATGGAGTCAAGGATAATCAATCAATAAAATGATATAGTCAAGGATAAGACAAGTCAGTAATGCACACCGAGCCAGTCAGTATTGTACAGAGTTAATAGAGTACTGAACCCCTACAATTACTGAGTGACACACTACACCAAATGCATGTAGTATACCGAGTTGATATTACATCGAGTGATGAAGATAACTTAACCGAGTATTGTGAAATTGCTCAACCAAGTTAACCAGTTAATAAAAAATGCAATCAAATCATATTTAATGATTTTCAGAGCATTAATTACATGTATACAAGTATTTATAAAAGTTTGTTACATGATAAATGATTCAAATAATTTAGAGTGAAGATCTAAGGCATATATCAAATGGAAAAAGAAAGTTTGTCATTTCTAAGAAAAACAACAAGTACTGAGGTAAAAGTGACATGGTCACCGAGCTGAAAAGGAGATCTAATGGTTATAAGAAATTTACAGCGTAGCTAACACATAAGATTAAGAGTCAAAACTCATCTATATTTTGGATGAATTTGTAAGAGATAAATATACAGATACAAGATGATATACATAGAAGAAGGACATGGAGTTATTGTTATTATTGTTAAAGGAGTTATTCAAGAACAAAGAGAAGAACAGAGAGCACCGAGAAAAAATTCAGCTACAACAGAGCAGAACAGAACAATGTTACAATTTGGGAATGGAGGTAACACATATAAGAGCACATAGAGTCTGAACAACATCTACATTTGATGCATTTTTATAGACATTTTTAAGTTATTAATACTATTGTATTGAGAGATTAAAATCCCAATACTGGGTATATCTTAACCGATCTTATATTTGTAAATCTTTAATAGGGTACATCTAAATGTAGAGTTTGTAAAAATCCTTTAACCAGGTAGACCTAACATGTCTTATATATACTCTTAACCAGGTAAGCTATCAGAAATAGCTAAACTTTGTAGCTCTAACCGAGCACCCTTTATACTGCAGTTAGTGAAGGTTGTGGATATCATCCCCACCGTAATTTTTATCCTCTAACCAAGGATTTATGGGTTACCAAAATCATGGTATTATGATTTGAATTGTTTAATATTTTGATGTTATGGTTTTATAAGCATTACATTACTTTTATTTCAAAGTTACGAACTCGGTAATCAACAAGCGATAGTATATAGTTTAATCAATGATTGTGGTTAAAAGTTTTTAGTGGTACTTATTCACCCCTCCCCTCTCAGTTCCAAATTTTCATAGTTATTCCAACAATTGGTATCAAATCTTGTACTCTTGAGTTAAAGGTTTTCCCACCTGAGAGTTAAAGATCTTAGTCATGGAAGGTTATAGACAATTTCAGAGGATTGGTGGTCTTGAATCTGAGTTGGAGAGTGCACAAGAGTTAATCATGGATATGACAAAGAAACTTGAGAAATCTCTAAGGATAAGAAGGAAATTATATGATGAACTAAAGGTTACACAAGAACAAGAAGAATATTATTACTTGGTAATGAAAGTGAAACAAAGTCTGATGAGGTTAATAAATCTATACCAGTTGTAGACCTTTCAAATGTTCCACAAATTCTTGATTATTATCTCAAAATTTTAAAGAAATCAGGAAGATTAGGAGCCTTCGGGCAAGAAAAATATGAGAAAAGGGATGAAGAAGATAAGAAAAATATTGAAGAATTTGTTGTTGTAACTTTACTGAGATACAGATTGACACCTATTGAGCTTGCAGACAAGCTACCAGAGGAACTATACAATAAAATAGATGCAAGATGGAAGTATGCAATAAATGAAGAAAAGGAAATGGGAGAGAGATCTCTTGTACACACTATTCCCGACCTTTCACCATCTGAAATTCGTGAAGCATTAAAGAAGCATTCAAACAAATTTTTGTATGCACCCTAAAATGGTTGCCTAGACTATGGGCCCCCATTCTTCAATTTATCAAATGACAGAATCAATTTATCAAATTCCTTAATCCATGCTTTGCAACATTTTTATTTCAAATCAATTTTCTTGATCAAATCGTAATTAATTCAATTATTTCAATATTTCTTAAGGTTTGATCATTTCATCAATTATCTTATTTAATTAAAAGAAAATAATCCCTTTTTATTAAATAAAATAATCTTATTTAATTAAAATCCCTTTTTAATTAAATAATCTTATCTTATTTAATTAAAATCTCTCTTAATTAAATAATCTTATCTAATTTAATTAAAATCTCCCTTTTAATTAAATAAAATAATCTTATTTAATTAAAAGAAAATCCCTCTTTTAATTAAATAAATAAAAACCCCACTGAAATCCCTGTTTGTGTTGAAAAATGAAATAAATGAAATAAAAATAAATAAAGTTCATTTTTCTACACATCTTCCTAAGTGGTGGGATTTTTGCCTCTTAATCATAGCCTTTGATTTTGCCTTTTGAAGATATGAGCACATGGATCAACCAAGATTTAATCTCCACCATTACTCATTTCTTTTTACCTCCTAATCTCTACCGTCCATTTCTCTTTAAAAGGAAACCTCTCCTTCTCATTTGGATAATCAAGCTATACACTTTTATGCTATTGTTATGTTGCAGGTTTGGAGAGAAATTTTGGAGAGTTTGAGCATTTGAGCTTGAACCATGCAACTTATTCTTCTTGTCTTCTTCTCTCATGCATCCATGGCAATCCATTTAGAGTAGATTCATGTTAATTTAGATTCATATTTCCTTTCATAGATT
>MU224475.1:234533-252933 GCA_018584345.1 Thuja plicata | reverse complement strand
GGGCATTCTCTTTCTTAAGGCAAATTCTCTTTCTTCTCTCCATTTTTTTCCACCTCTTCCAAACTTCTATCTTCCATTCGCTTTCACCCCACTTCTTTTCTTCTAATTCAACCTTGGGGCATAATATCTCGTGCTTGATAATCTACCTTGGTTTTGTGGTCCTTATATCTTTCATCTTACATCAAGAACCTTATCTTTAGTTTGATTTGATCAAATTTTTCAATTTGTTGTTTCTCCTCTATCTCATTTTGAGTTCGATCACGAGGGGACAGTACCTATCAAACTTCAATCCTTGATTCACCTTTATCAATCCCATCATTTTCTCCACTTGGGGCAACCTTGCTTGAGATTATTATCTTGGACATGTCAATTACCTATTTATAGGGGTGTTGACCTTGTCTTTTTCAAGCAACTTAAATCTTTGTCCTGATGTGTTCTCGTCCGTCGATCACATGTCTGGGTTATTTTGTGATCCCAAATCAATCTCACACTTCAACTGCATTCTTTGACTACACGTGTTCCTATAAAGATCACACATTATTCAAAGAGGGGCAAATGTATGCACCCTAAAATGGTCACCTAGACTATGGGACCCCATTTTTCATTTTATCAAATGACACGATCAATTTATCAAATTCCCGAATTAATGCTTTGCAACATTTTAATTCAAATCAATTTCCTTGATCAAATCATAATTAATTCAATTATTTTAATATTTCCTAAGGTTTGATCATTTCATCAATTATCTTATTTAATTAAAAGAAAACAATCCCTTTTTATTAAATAAAATAATCTTATTTAATTAAAATCCCTTTTAATTAAATAATCTTATCTTATTTAATTAAAATATCTCTTAATTAAATAATCTTATCGTATTTAATTAAAATCTCCCTTTTAATTAAATAAAATAATCTTATTTAATTAAAAGAAAATCCCTCTTTTAATTAAATAAATAAAAACCCCACTTAAATCCCTCTTTGTGTTGAAAAAGGAAACAAATTAAATAAAAATAAATAAATTCCTTTTTCTACACATCTTCCTAAGTGGTGGGCTTTTTGCCTCTTAATCATAGCCTTTGATTTTGCCTTTTGAAGATATGAGCACATGGATCAACCAAGATTTAATCTCCACCATTGCTCATTTCGTTTTCCCTCTTAATCTCTACCGTCCATTGCTCTTTAAAAGGAAACCTCTCCTTTTCATTTGGATAATCATGATATACACTTTTATGCTATTATTATGCTGCAGGTTTGGAGAGAAATATTGGAGGAGAGTTTGAGCATTTAAGCTTGAACCATGCAACTTCTTCTTGTCTTGTTCTCTCATGCATCCATGGCAATCCATTTAGAGTAGATTCATGTTAATTTAGATTCATATTTCCTTTCATGCATTGTTATCATATAGATTAGTTTCCTTTCATGCATTGTTATCATATATAATAGCTTCCATTTTCATTTGCATGCATATTTGGTGATCATGGAGACTATCATTCTTGATCTTCCTCTTTGAATCTCTCATTTCATGGTGTACTTGCATGGGCATAACTAGGTCTAAAAGAGGACCTCCATTACAAACCCTTGCACTCCATGAATAGGGAGCTATAAGTCACCATTTGAGACCTCATTCTTGAGCAATCTTGAATATAATGACTCATAGAAGTGTGTCACATTTTTAGCACACAATTTCTAGTCAAAGGAAGAATCCTAAGAATAATGAATGGAGACATACAATCAGTGGAGAAGGATAGAGCTTCAAAATGGAAAGACATATTTCGTATAGATGATACCAAGTATCATTAAGCAGAAAAGGAACAAGAAGCAACCATTATTGATCAAATAAAGGAAAGCACAAAGCAAATTGATCCTATTAATCTAACTACTGACAATGCAGAGGTTATCATTGAATATATACTTGAGGAAGAAGATCCTGCAAAAGAGTTATCAAAATATGAAGATATCACAGATACACAAATGAATGATATCGAGTGTATGGATATTGATAATGCACCTTTGGTGAGAAAAGATATGATCATGACACAATTAAAAAGTTACACAATTGATGATATTATTAATATTGAGTTTGTATTAGATACACCAGACATGGAAACCGAGACACCAGTTGATACAGATAAGGATAAGGATGGAGAAACTAAGGCCACCGAGATAGAACAAGGAAAGAACACTAAGTTGGAACCCCCAACTGACACCAATGGTCAAAAGCAATAAATTCCACCTACTAACACAGCAATAGACCAGAATGTACAAAAGGCAACATATACTAAAAGTGAAATGCATCAGGAATTAAATCTTAAAGAAAAGAATGAAGAGAAGTAGAAAGAAGAAAAGAAAGAAGAAGTAAAAGCATAAGAAAGCATAGTCGGTACCCATACCGAGTCACCTAATGCAACTAAGGCATAACATTCCAAACACTCTACTAGTGAGAGCATATTGATTGAGAAAAAGAAGAGCAAAAAGAGGAAGCAAATCATTGATTTGAGAAAGCCAATCATCATACTGAAGGGAGACCCTAATGTGATGAAGCCTAAAGAGTTAGCTATATGTTGAGATTGTATCTCAAAAGACTGAACAAGAGAAGTTAATTGTAAAGAAGAAAAAGGTAAATATAATTGAGCATGTGAAGGACATATTCCAGGACATTGTTCCTGAAGCAACTGTTGATGAATCTAAACCCCTACTAGACCAAGTTGGTGATTTATCCCAAGAGATCAAAGAACCAAACAAGGATATGACTGAGTATATGTTGAAGATTCACAAGGAGAGAATGGAGCATAAATTGATGGAAGATTTACTGAAAGATATTGACATAGAGAAGGTAACTCTTTCCGAGTTATGTTCTAAAGTTGAAACACAATTGACATCCATCATTTCATCATTTCATCATTTCAAAAGTTCCGTATTCTTTCAAATTTAACTGTTGAAATCAAGAATAAGGAAGCAAATATTGAGAAAGAACTGAATGAGCAGCCTAAGAAACTCACTACCGATCCTGGAGAATTCCAGACTTACTACTCAAAGATACAATAACTCATGTGTAATGCCCCGCCAGAGAACCCAAGAGGACTGGCCATCTAATCTCTAAAGATGAAGTAATTTTTTTTAACTATTACAATGCACATTATCAAAAGAATCGATACACATCCTCAGAAAACATGGATGCAACATAACTGAAGATTTCCTAGTCCTCATAGGTTCCCTAACATTGCTACTCAAACAATATTGATTAATCTAATTGCATTTAAGAGTTTCATAATGAATTATAATTCTAACATATTTATAACACTTTAGAATAAATGATTATTGTCTCGTGAACATGTTTGAATGATTAGTCACCGTCATTTAATTCACCAACACAATCAATTCTTCATAACTAACTAATAGAATTCATAACATTTGTAACTATCTTATAAATTTAGCTTCATATAGACATTAGGATAAATATTATCATTCATTATCGCATACCCTACCACCTAGATTTACATTGTACTAGATATATTTTAAGGCGCCAACCAAAATGTTCCTAACTCATTCTTAATATCAATCATAAGTTAACAATATGTGGATCAATTTATTGAGTTGTTATCATAGGTTACACTAAACCAAAAATGTCCTGTACTTATTTTATATAAACTTCCCTTAATATTTGGCATCTGATTTCTCAATTATAAAGCTAAACCATGATTGCAATTCTATTATCATTAATCATTCCCTATAGTTAGTCTTATCTAACAATAACATTTCACTTTGATATAAACACAGCTTCACTCATTGACCAATCATTTCATAGTATTTATTTTTAGTCTATTATATAAGATTACTTACTTATCATATCAATATAAGCTAGGTCCTTATACACAAAACAAGAGACAACCATAAAAATAACTTTTCATGCAAGAGATCACTTACTTTATTTATTAAAAGATAGCATAAGAGGGAAACAAATGACAAATTTCACATTATTTTAATGTTTTGAGACATATACAAGTAGGAGCATAATTTCTCCCTTTATTTCACCTAGAAATACCCATTCCCATTACATTGTTTCTCCTTTCATTTACATTACATTACATTACCCAACAAGGGCTCTCAATAAATCAATACCTCATAATTACAATAAATTGAAGTACATGATGCAGAATCAGAATCCTTGATAGCTTCCAAGCATGAATCCAAAGGTAAATTCATCCAAGAAACCATGAACAATACCTCGATAAGATTAACCACCCAACCATGTGGAACCGTAAGTTCCACTCCCCCATGTTAGGAGATAGAACCAAGGTCCACACAAGCTCTAAGAAAATATATGGACAACAATATACCTTTCCCAAAAGAACCATCCAAAAGAAAAATAAAAAGAACAAGAAATGCAAAAAAACAACCAAGTCTCTAAACATCACAAAATACGAGTGAGTGCTCCGGATTACCAACTAGATGAGTGTCATCACACAGCCTGTGTATTGGGATCCTCCCTGGCAACCATGTAACACTGGCCTATTAGTAATAACTGAGAGGGGAGGGGGTGAATCAGTGGCCTCAAAAATATTCCAATTAATCAACCCAAAAACTTAGTACCATAATATTAAGCCTCTAGTTATCTTCAGTCCTATAAGATGAATGCCTTCAAATATACTTATCAAATTACTACTGCTCGGGATGCTTTGTTAAACCTTATTATGTATTTTTACCGAATAGTAGTCTGTTAATTTATCAAAAGACATTAAATTATCTAGAGTATACCAATCAATCTAGTTAAGCTATGTGTAATGAAAAACACTAAAGTGATGACTCATAAACACATTGACACATGGATTTTTAACGTAGAAACCCTGTTAAGGGAAAAACCACTTGGGACTGGTAACCCAAAATTTTCAATCTTCTAAAGTGAGCTCGGTGAAGAGCCAACCCTATTAAAGGTTACAAACACACTGCTAGGTGTGACCTTGTTAGAGGATTTAAAAGTTTAGTCTGTCACTTGATATCGAGCATCTCTATTCTACCTTCCTTGATCAAACACTCACTTGGCCTATCAATAGGTATCTAGCATCTCATGCTATCTCCATGATCAAACTTTTTGATACTCTTGTGGATGTATCTCAATATAGAAAGGATCTTTAAATCTTGCTCAGTTAAGAGACTTTCTGTTACAATGGTTAAACTAAAATAGTATGATTTGTTCACATATACAACTTATACTTGTATATTTTTAGATCTATTGTAAGCTCATAAAACTAATTTGATCAATATATCCCTTTTAATACCTTTGCTCCACTTTAGTTCTACTCGGTGATGCTATGCTCTGTTGCTCGGTGTCCGCAATTTTTTTTAGCTCTTTCCTTAGCTTGATTGATCAGCACTATATGAAGTTGCTCTTCATCAGTTTCTCTTCAGCATCCTCTTTCTCATTCACTCCCCTTATTTCATAATGAATTAATTTTGTCTCTTAAATAGACATGATATCACTGTTGTTAGGTTCTTGATTTTCTTGATCTTGGCGTGATCCACAATTCTCACCAATCAGATTTAAAGCAAAACTCCTATTTTATCTCTCAGAGATCTTCTTTCCAACTGGACAAAACAACTTTAAATCCTTCACTTATCTATGGCTTTATCTTGTCGATGGAAACAATGATAACAACCAGTTAAGTCTATATTTATCTCTGCCAGCTAGATATTTTTTCATTTCTGAACTCAATTTAATTTTGGTATTTTAACTCTTTGTAGCTTCGATCAACACTTTAGTTCTCCTCGAGCTTCTCAGTCGGTTTACACTATGATTCTAGCCGTCAGTTATGCTTGTGATTCTGCTTGTCGATAATTCTCATCAATTTCTTTGCTCAGGCATCACTGTGACTTGACTTTCGGTGATCTCTGTCTGTTGGGTTCCACTGACCGTCGGTGTTTGAAGTCACATAGTGAATACTTGTCTTTTATGCATTACTGAAAGCATAATCCTTATCTCTATGATTCTTTGAAGACTGTGACACTTTGATTATAACCGATTAGATTATATCAAGTTGACATCAATGACAACACAATCCATTAACTAATTTAATGTCTTGCATTATCTTTTTGTATTTCGGTGATCAAATTAACATCTTCAAACATTCAATCAGTTACATGTCATCAATCTCTCCCTTTGGCATTGATGGCAACATACTACATTATCATACTATAATATCACTAATACAATATGAAATATAATAGTTTCATCAAGCTTTCCTGTTGTAACTATTATAAATGTCTGGCTTTCGGTAAGCTCAAAAATAGCTTTGATTTATTTCTTGCAAATGGTTGTCTTCAATCTTCAATCCCCTCACTGGATAGATGTAGCATCTAATGTCTCTATTCTGATATGTGCTCTACCTTGACTATTTCTCTTCTTGATAATCTCTTTTTCCTTTGACAATTATCTTTCTCTTTGTATGAACTCTCTCCCTTTGTTACTTCTCTCCCTTAGATGGATATTTCATATGTAATCAATTTCTCTCCCTTAGAATATTGATTAGCTCTTCCTTTTGATTCTTAGTAACTTCACTTCATGGATAATGTTATAATATTTTCTTATCAATGAGATAATCTTTCCCTTATGATAATGAAATTATCTCTCCCTTATGATTCCTACTATCAATCTCTTATGATAATGAGATAATCTCTCCCTTTGACAACAATGCCAAACAAAAATATCTATATCATGTTCCATCCCTTTATATAATATATTCCTTGAATTTTCCTATCCATCAGTAATACAATATCCCTGGTATTCAGTGCATACTTGTACCTTACTATGTACAAATGTATTTGTTGTTGTTCATCTTTGTGCTTTCATCAACATGAATGATTTTCATATTATGTTTAGGCTGATGCAGCCTTCTAGTCAGCTTATTAACCTATAGACAAGGGTTGGACCCCTAGTCTCTGTCTCAGGTACTCAAATGTATCCTTCAGTAATGGCTTGGTGAATATATCAGCTAATTGTTCCTTAGATTGAACATATTCTAGTATCACCTCCTTTGCTTGCACTTGTTCTCTTAGATAGTGATACTTGATAGAAATATGCTTAGTCTTAGCATGCATCACTGGATTCTTAGAAATGTTAATTGCACTGGTATTATCACAGTAGATAATTACTGGTTCAATGATCTTCATATTCATACCTTCCAACAAGTGTTTGATCCATGCAATATTGAAGCAATTTGTAGTAGCAGCCACATACTTTTCTTTTGCAGTAGACTGAGAGATGCACCCTTGCTTCTTGCTAATCCATGTGACAAGTTTGTCACCCATGAAGAATGCTCCTTCAATTGTGCTCTTTCAGTCATCAATGTTTCCAGCCCAATCAACATCTGTATAGACTTGTAGCTCAAATTTTCCTTCTCTTTTATACCATAAGCCATAGTCCTCGGTGTTCTTCAGATATCTCAGAATTCTTTTAACAGCAGTCATATGTGATTCTTTGGGATTAGCAGAGAATCTTGCAACTATTCCAACTGCCTGTGCTATATCTGGTCTGGTATGAACAACATACACTTGTTTGCCAATCATTGATCTATACAAGGTCTAATTTACCTCATTTGATTTATCTTCTTTTGTCAGCTTACATCTGGTAGCCATAGGTGTTCCAACTGCTTTGGAATCTTCCATCTTAAATATCTTCAGCACTTCCTTGATGTATTTGGACTGGGTGATATATATGCCTGCATCTTTTTGAAGAATCTATAGACCATGAAAGGATTTGATCTCCCCAAACATAGACATTTCAAATTCCTTTCTCATTTCATTTGCAAAGGATTTGCATAATAATTCATTTCCCCCAAAAATTATATCATCAACAAAAATTTTAGCAATCAGAATATTACCATCGGTATCTTCTTTTAAGTACAGATTGTTATTTTCACTTGTTCTAACAAATTTATGTTAGATTTGAGAAAAACAAATCCACCCAAGAACACCTGCATGCAAGACTATCACAAACTAGAAGCAAAGATAGAAGAGAGAAAGGAACTATGGCGGCCAAAAGGCCAGAGACATGAAATCCATGTTGACAGAAAAAAGCTTCTATATTATCAACAATAGAATATAATACAATCTCCTTAATGAAAAGTAAAGTTGTGAGTCCTTATAAAAGGATACCGAAACCCTAAAAGGGAAAACCCTAAAGACTAATAAGCTACCTAAGTATAACTTAAGCATAGAGTATAATAGACTAATAATTAAATGATTTAATTATTAGCTATTATATGACTACTCTAACACCCCCCCTTAAGTGTAACTTAGAGAGAAGCAAAATAGCTAAAGACTAAAGGATGCATGAAAACAAGATGCATGAAAGGAACTATGGGTCCCGGCAACTAGGCCTGATCAGGTACCCAAGTACAAGAAATAAACTAGATGAAGGAAACTGAGCCTTCAATCTAGGGAAAGTCCCAGAGAGAGGAACAAGAATGAGCAAGAAGCATCTCTGAAGCATGGAACTGTAAACTCTGTCAGAAGAAACTACTGGAACCCCCACTGAAGTGCATGACTAGGTAGAGAAGACAATGTCTAAAGAGCTAATCAATCAAACCAGGAAGCAATAGAACCAACAGGTGAACCCCCCCATAATGCTGAACAGGGAGAGGTGACAAGAACACTGAAATGCAATGTCAGAAACATCTGCAGAAGAAGAACTAGGAACACCAACAGTGCAATAGAAGTATAAACACAGGATAAAGGGTGGTGTTACCGACACACAGCATGGGCTAATGTCATGGAAGGTAGGCTCACTTGACAAAGGTGGATGCACCTAAAATGACATAATCATCATAACCTCCCATGGCACTTTATAACAGAGTGCGAGTATAAAAACCATACAAGGTGTACAAGATCCCAGAAATGTAGAAGTAGGCACTTTATCTCAGTGCGTGTACAGAAAAAGAATGCAATAGTGAAGAAGCATACAATGCTCAGAAGTCAGAAAGAAGAGTGAGCTAGGAAATCAGAGGAGGAGATCCCAGGACCTGTAGACCCAAGCAATCCACCAGAGTGAAAAAACTGCCAAACTTAGAGGAGAGATAACCTAGAGAAAAATCTAGAAAAAATACCCCTGCAACTGAATAGTTCACTAAACCAGCTTTTCGACGATATTTGGTTTGCCAAAAATGGAGTCCGGATGAGCCAGATATGGCTCCCGGAAGGCAAAAATAAACATCAGACTTTAACAGAAAAAAACACTATCAAAATAGTAGACCCAAAATTCCTAATCACTATAGTCAGAAAGATCTCGGAAAGATCTTTCCGACGATATAACGAAGTCCAAAAAATGCCTCTGTATGCTCCAGATAGAGCCAAAAAGGTGATAAGGGCTCAAAAATGCCCTAAAGGCCTGGTTTTAAGCCCCAGGGGCTAAAAAAAAATGGGCCCCCAGGTGCATGGCGCACCCCGGGGGCTGGGCCAAAGCCCCTAGTCTGGCATATGACCGGGCGCCTAAACAAAATAATCGCGGGGGCTTAAAACACCCGTCGAGCGGCGGGGTAGCCGAGCGGCGGTGGCGGTCGTGGGCGCCGGGGCTAAGCGGGCGGCAGAGCGGGCCGCAGGGGCGGCGGAGCCGAGTGGGTGGAAGAGAAGACGGCATGGGCGGCAGGGCTAAGTGAGCCACAGGGGCGGCGGAGCTGAGCGGCGGGGGCCGCGGAGGGCGGCGGAGGTCGGGGCCGCGCAGAGTGAAGGGTTGCGGGCCGGTCACCGACCGGCGGCGGTGGAGCACTGGTGGCCCGGCGGTGGTGCGACGGTGACCCAAAAAAATTGCAAAGAATGTGTTTTAAAACATATTAAAATCATTTTTAAAATGATTTTTTTTAATTTTTTCCTCGAAAATCGTGCCCGTACGGCCCTGGAAGGCCAATAAATTTCTCCCCGAGGCTCCGGTGTCCAAAATGGACGTGCCTTATATAGATTTTGGGGTTTTTGGGCCTTCTGGACGCAGCCGTGAGGTCAGTTTTGGTCCAAAGTGCCTCAAAAAATAAAGACCCCTAGAACCAAAGAAAAATGTCAAAAAAGACTAGCGAACTTCAAACCCTCGTTTGCTTCAACAAAGAACGAACAGCCAGCTGCAGGATAGATCTGATACCATGTTAGATTTGAGAAAAACAAATCCACCTAAGAACACCTACATGCAAGACTATCACAAACTAGAAGCAAAGATAGAAGAGAGAAGATGAACTATGGCGGCCAAAAGGCCAGAGACATGAAATCCATGTTGACAAAAAAAAGCTTCTATATTATCAACAATAGAATACAATACAATCTCCTTAATGAAAAGTAAAGCGGTGAGTCCTTATAAAAGGATACCGAAACCCTAAAAGGGAAAACCCTAAAGACTAATAAGCTGCCTAAGTATAACTTAAGCATAGAGTATAATAGACTAATAATTAAATGATTTAATTATTAGCTATTATATGACTACTCTAACAATTTATGCTAATGAGGTAGGAGTGAATTCTTTCCTACCAGGCTCTAGGTGCTTTTTCAAATCCATACAAGGCTTTGTGTAGTCTACATACCATGTTTCTCTTGTATGGATCAACAAACCCTTCTGGTTGCTCAATGTATACCTCTTCTTCAAGTATTCCATTTAGGAATGCAAACTTGACATCCATCTGGTATACCTTGAATCCTTTAAATGTAGCATAAGCAAGTAAGATTCTAACTCCTTCTAGTCTAACAACGGGTGCAAAGGTTTCACCATAATCAATACCTTCTTCTTGTGCATATCCCTTGCATACTAATCTTGCTTTATTTCTAGTGACTTCTCCATTCTCATTCATCTTGTTTCTGAATATCCATTTAGTATCAATGACATTCTTGTCATCTGGTCTTGCTACTAGTGTCCATGTATTGTTCTTCTCAATCTTTTCTATTTCTTCATTCATAACACTGACCCATTCTTCATTCTAAAGTGCAGTATTAACAGATTTAGGCTCAAAATCATAAAGTAAACATCTAGTGTTTAGTGACTTACTTCTTGTTCTCATTTCAACCTTCTTGTCTCCTATGATTTGATTTTGTGGATGATGTCTTCTGACATACTTGGCAAGTTTCGGTTCAGCTCTTTGTTCATCATTCTGGTCAGTTTCTTGACCTTCATTCTGATCTCCATCGCTTAGAACATTATCTTGAGGATTTTCCTAATTTTCAATAATTGCAGCCTGATGCTTGGGTGCAATGTTTTGTTGCTTGGGAGTGATACATTGTTGCTCAGGTAGAGTGTCAGGTTCTATATAAACAAACCTGTTGTAGTCCTCTGGTTCTTTTTTGCTTTCCTTATCATTCTTTTCTACAAATTCATCTATTTTTACATTTTCACTTTCAATGATTTTGTTAGATGACTTGTTAAGACATTTATAAGCCTTGATTTTGGTTGAATACCCTAGGAAGATGCCTTCTTCACTTTTGCAGTCAAGTTTTCCATTTCTGTTATCCTTCAAAATATAACATTGACTACCAAAGATTTTGAAGTAACTTACATTAGGTGTATGACCATACCAAAGCTCATAGGGTGTCTTCTTTGCATCCTTCTTCAATTTTACTATGTTTAATGTGTAGACAGAAATACTGACAACTTTCCTCTAGAAATTTTGAGTGATGCTCTTCTCAATCATCAATGTTCTTGTATAATCAACAATTGATTTGTTTCTCCTCTCTGCAATTCCATTTTGCTATGGTGTTCTTGGTGCAGAAACTTGTCTTTTAATTCCATGCTCATTGCAATAGTTAGTGAATTCCTCTGAAGTAAATTCCCCTCCTCTATATGACCTTAAGCATATCAATTTATTTTCACTTTATTTTTCTACCATAGCCTTATACTGTTTAAACATCTTGAATGCTTCTGATTTATCTTTTAAAAACATAACTGTCATCATTCTAGAATAATCATCAACAAAGAGAATAAAATACCTATCTCCATAGTAGCTCTTTGTCCTCATTGGTCCACATAGGTCAGTATGGACTAATTCTAGAATTGCATTAGATGTATGGGTTTTACTCTTGAAACTAGACTTTGTCATCTTACCTTTTTGACAATTCTTGCACATGATATGCTCGGGCTTAGTCATGCTCGGTAAGCCTCTAACATTCATTTTTTTGCTTATATTTATCATGTTGTCAAAATTCACATGACACAATCTTTTGTGCTACAACCATATGTCTTCGTTTCTATCCATTAAACAAGTGGTGTTAATGTCATCAAGATAGAAAAGGTTACCTTTTGTCTGCTCATCGGTTCCAATCAACCTTCTTGATTCATTGAAGATATTTTCCTTTTTATTTTCAAATGCTACTCTATGACCTGAATTGTTCAGTTGTGAAACACTTAAAAATTATAATTCAATCCTTTTACCCAGTCAGTATTTTCACATTTGATCAGGTTATTTAACATTATAGTTCCTTTACCTTCAACTGGACAAGGTGTATCATTTTTCATTCTGAACCACCATTATAGTATTCAAAAGTCTCAAACTTTTACTTATCATCGGTCATGTGGTGAGTGCAACCACTATCTATGATCCATACACCATTCTTACTAACCTTAGATATGAGTGCAGTTTCTTCATACCTTTCTCCTTCTTTGTCTGAATCATCCTTCATGGCTACAAATACCATCTCCATGTCTTCTTCTGATTCGGTGGCAATGTTGTCAGCTCTATTCTCAGCTAGGTAATAAGCTTTCTTCCCTTTGTCCTTGTAGTCTTGAGTATCTCTCTTGTCAAATTGTCAGTTGCTTCGGTAATCTTTGTTATCACCTCTATCAAACTTCTCATATGATCTGTCATTACCTCTGTAATATTTTCTTCTATTTGGACATCTTGCAGCAAAGTGTCCAACCTCTTTACAATTGAAACATACAAGTGGTAATTTACCTTTGTATCTACCTTTTCCTCTCTGCAATCTTCTTTCCATTAGTGCTTCAATCTCATCAAGTCCTTGATCCTCATTATCACTTTCACTATCATTTCTAATAGCATGTCTATGACTTGAATTACTTATCTTTAAAGAAGATTTGAATGCAGATTATATAGATGGTAAGACACTATTATCAAAGTTATTCATCTCAAATGAAATCAGTCTACCAATCAGACTATCTAGAGTAACTGTATTGTTTGCAACTGCTCTCATTTCTTGAATAGTAGAAACTCTAATAGCATACACAGGAAGTAAGGTTCTTAAGATTTTACTTACCACTATCTCCTCTTCAAGTACACCTCCAACTCCTCAGATAGCATTGACTACCTCTTTGATTTTGTAGCTATATTGAGTAATATTTTCTCCTTCTTTCATCCTTAGGTCATCAAACCTGACTCTTAGGCTTTCTGCCTTTGCTCTTAGTACATTAGCATCTCCTCCATGTATCAGCTTCAACTTATCCCACATTTTCTTTGCAGAGGTGCAGGTTTTGACATCTTCAAACTCAGCATCGGAGAGTGATGATGCAAGTTCTATAATCATGTAATTATGCTCATGCTTCACTCTTAATTTCTCAAGAGTGTGAGGTCCTATAGGAAACACATATTCAGTATCAAGGTATTGAGTAACATCATTTCCAATACCTGACAGGTGCAGTCTTATTATGATTTTCCATGATGCAAAGTTATCTTTATTCAACTTGGGCACATCTCGTCTATTCATCTTGTGATATTTTGCTTGAGTTGTTAAACTCCCTTTCTAAGCACACAAGCTCTGATACCAATTGTTATTAATAACTGAGAGGGGGGGTGAATCAGTGGCCCCAAAAATATTCCAATTAATCAACCCAAAAACTAAGTACTACAATATTAAGCCTCTAGTTATCTTCAGTCCTATAAGATGAATGCCTATAAATATACTTATCAAATTACTACTGCTCGGAATGCTTTGTTAAACCTTGTTCTGTATGTTTACTGAATAGCAGTTTGTTAATTTATTGAAAGACAGTAAATTATCTAGAATATACCGATCAATCTAGTTAAGCTATGTGTAATGCAAGACACTAAAGTAATGGAAACCCTGTTAAGGGAAAAACCACTTGGGACCGGTAACCCAAAATTTTCACTCTTGTAAAGTGAGCTCGGTGAAGAGCCAACCCTGTTAAAGGTTACAAACACGCTGCTAGGTGTGACCTTATTAGAGGATTTAAAAGTTTAGTTTGTCACTTGATATTGGGCATCTGTATGCTACCTTCCTTGATCAAACACTCACTTGGCATGTTAATAGGTATATGGCATCTCATGCTATCTTCATGATCAAACTTTTTGATACTCCTGTGGATGTATCTCAATATAGGAAGGATCTTAAAATCTTGCTCGGTTAAGAGAATTTCTGTTACAATGGTTAAAATGAAACAGTATGATCTGTTCACATATACAACTTATACTTGTAGATTTTCAGATCTATTGTAAGCTCATAAAACTAATCTAGTCAATATATCCCTTTTAATACCTTTGCTCCACTTTAGTTCTGCTCCATGATGCTATGCTCTGTTGATTAGTGTCCGCAGAAAACTTTAGCTCTTTCCTTAGCTTGATTGATCACCACTGTATGAACTTGCTCTTCATCAGTTTCTCTTCAACATCCTCTTTCTCATTCACTCCCCTTAATTCGTAATGAATTGAGTTTGTCTCTTAAATAGACATGATATCACCGTTGTTAGGCTCTCTATTTTCTTGATCTTGGCATGATCCATAATTCTCGCCAATTAGATTTAAAGCAAAACTCCTATTTTATCTCTCAGAGATCTTCTTGCCAAATGGACAATACAACTTTAAATCCTTCACTTATCTCTGGCTTTATCTTGTCAATGGAAACAGTGATAACAACCAGTTAATTTTATATTTAGTTCTGCCAGCTAGATATTTTGTCATTTTTGAACTCAAGTTAATTTTGGTGTTTTAACTCTTTGTAGCTTCGGTCAACACTTCAGTTCTCCTCGGGCTTATCCATCGGTTTACACTATGATTCTGGCCATTGGTTATGCTTGTGATTCTGCTCATCAGTTTCTTTTCTCGAGCATCACTGTGACTTGACTTTTGGTGATCTCTATCCGTCGGGTTCCACTGACCATCGGTGTTTGAAGTCACATAGTGAATACTTGTCTTTTATGCATTACTGAAAGCATAATCCTTATCTTTATGATTCTCTGAAGTCTTTGACACTTTGATTATAACCGATTAGATTATATCAAGTTGACATCAATGACAATACAATCCATTAACTGATTTAATGTCTTGCATTATCTTTCTACATTTTAGTGATCAACTTAACATCTTCAAACATTCAATTAGTTACATGTCATCACGGCCCCCACTCAAAGTTTAAGGATCCACCCTGGCCTTTGCCCATGGTACTGGTACTCCAACAGGTCTATGCAGACTTTAACACTTCTTATCTTTTATTATGTTTTAAACCTACCCCTAACCCAAGTTCATTTTAATGGTTATCGCTTGATTAAGAACTCACCCATAGGATCTCCTAGAAACCACTTTGGGTCCTGGCACCTATGTTGAGCCACCCACCTAGGGTACCTTGTTTCCCTACTCAAACATGCCATCAAAATGGGACTTTCAATCACTACAAAACATATAGTCCCTAGGTTTAGGAAGCTCTCACGTGTTCTCAAACCGTCAGGATGAGTCCAAACCCTAACAATGTGCAGAATAAGAATAAGAACAATATATGACCATCAAAACAAACCTTGATAATGATATGAATCTTTCTCATACAAAAAATCAGAGATAGAACATAGAAGAAGATAATACCACATGAAATAAGATATCAAAAGGAAGGGTGATAAAATGACATCCTAAACCTTCCAAAACTAAAAAATAATTAAATAGTACTTTAACCACTATTAAAGCATAAAATCCACATAGAATTAAAAACCACGCAACAATACATAATCACTCCCACTAATAGATAGTGACAAACTCATCAATACAACACATTAGATACATATACTTATTTCCATATTTCAATACAAAGGTTTTTAAACTACATTACTTATCTATAGGTATGATCAATAATGGAGCAGACATAATAAAAAAACACATCCCTCCAATAAATAATATAGACATAGGAAAATTATTTCTAGTTTCAGACTCTACTTGGAGTCCTTCAAAGAATTCCCTCGGTGTTTGAGAAATTCTATAAACCTCCAGGCTTTCTAACTTTCTTCTTGTTGTCCTCTTGGATAGACCCTCACACAGAGATCTATAACTTTTGAACATCATCATATTTATTTGATCTCTCTGGTGAGAAGTGACACAATTGGGTTCTTACCAACATATTAAAAACTTAACAAGATCCAATGGTTGGTTAGAGAGATATGACCTCCGCATCAGGACTGTATTTTTCTTGCAACAACTATTTCTCCATTTTCTCATAAACATAAAACACTATTCTCTTTCTTAGCTCTTGATTAAATAACACCATTTTCACATTGCAAAGCATATTCTATGAATCTCCAAAAAACTAGGTCTTCCTCCATAAAATAATTTACCTTATACATATAGACAACTATATGGTTGGATGAGTTGCTTTACGGGAAGCAACTTCTCCAACTTCCATAGTTGGTTTTAAATTAAATCAATTATTCCCACAAATGATAAGTCAAACATTTAATTATTTATTAACTTAAATAATATTATGAAGTATTCAAATATGATGAGGATAAGGTAGATGATCAAGTCACACACATAGCCCAATGGTAACTAGCTAGTCTTACTCCTAGGAGGTCTTGAGTTCTAATCTCCTAGTAAGCTAGTTTTGCCAATTAGGCATAATAATATTAGTTCTTCTATTATTTTATTTTATTTTATATCTCAATACAATATTTACATCACAACTATAATTATACATATACATAAATTTATACATACACAAATATATTTATTTATATATGTAGGCATATATGTGTGCACCCATATATACATACATATACATATATTTAGTCATTCCAAAAACTTATTTAAACACATAATATATCCATTACACACGCGCGCGCGTGCGCACACACACACACACACACACACACCTAATAAAATAACCAATAATCATATTACAAACATAATTGACAATAATAAAAGAACAAGGTCAACTAAACAGAACACAAATCTCAAAACCATCGAAATAGTAATACAACCCAAACCCAAATAGGGTGACTTCCTGAAAAAGGAACCTAAGTCAAAAGGGGTCTACTTGGGGAAACCTTGGTAATATCTCCATGACAACAACGTTCGAGGATTTTAAAGGCATGCTCAGACCTGTGTGGCCAGGTGGAGTCAATGCATGGTACTTGCATCGTGCATCACCAAGTTGAGAAACACAAATATATATATATATATACAAGTAGTGGCAGACAAGGAGGGGGAGTGCGACATTGTATGGATCTCCTGTGGAAGTGACTACGACTGCCTCCCCTCATCCTACACACACACGCCAGATAATACTCATTCTAAATCATGATTGAGTTAGTATTGTTAGCTCCACAATAATCTCATACTGAAATAAAAATGAACCATCATCATTGATAATGTCATCATGTAAATAAGAAAAAATTCTATTAAATATTCTAAGACTATAATTCATTAGGTGACATTTTCGATCATTTACAAACTATCATTAGGATGGACATATTATCCATCATATTTTGAAAGCATCTCATCATCTAATCAAACAAGTGCCACGTAGTGGCTAGTACTTGCCTCAAGTTGTGTAACTAGTTTGAATTTTAATTAATTGTGTAGGAGTAATATAAAAATCATTGAAAATTGACACAATTTATTTTTATGCCATAGGCGTTCCCTATTTGAGAAGTCCCAACCTATTTTTTTCATCTAACGGTTGTAACTGGTTGAATAGGTAGTGACTACCATTGGGACAATCTTACCTGTCTAATCAAACTTTCAGATTTATTAATGTGCCGGCTATTTTACCCCGCTTACTGTTCATCATTCACCTTCCTCGACTTTTGTATGGTGGAGATATTTTTCTGGCATGAACAGTGGAAGTCTATAGAAAAGCGTACAAGACGATTACAATTACAACCGTCAGATCTTCAGTCACTTTTTGTTTTTGGTTTTGTCAGATGTAATTAATTATTTATCCTCAAAAGCAAGAATTATTATTATTCACATGATGAACATTGACGATAGCAATAAAAATTATAAAAAAATTAAAAAAACATTCACATTCACATGATGAACATTGACAATAGCAATAAAAATTATAAAAAATAAAAAAACATTCACATGCCTTTTTTAAGGCTAAAGAGTCTTAATTTTATTTAGAAAGTTACCTACATGTTCATTCATTAGTTCTTTTTAAATGATTTTCAATGGTATTTAAATTATATTTAGTAAAAAATTAAATATTTAAAAAAA
>MU224475.1:222248-232329 GCA_018584345.1 Thuja plicata | reverse complement strand
GATAGAAAGAGATCTAGGGAGATACAAAAGGAGACATAGAGAGGGAGAGATAGAGAGGAAAAGTTATAAAGATATATAGATGGTGAGATATATTGATACAAAGATAAGGAGATCTAGAGAGGATGAGGAGTGAAAAACAAAGGGACAAGTACTTAAATGACCTTTTCATAACTCTACGGCGTTCCCATTGCACACTAAGGTGTGATTGCTAGTTATTAGAATGATGGATTAGCTCATACATTGTAAGGTGTTGACGTCTTTTTCCTTGATAATTAATTTCCACTCCTTCATTCAAGTAAGCATATATTGGTAAAGTTGGCCTTTAATGTACTGTATGGCATTTCATCATTAATGTCAGGAACAAAACATTTTTACTTCTTTTAATGAAAATATTTTTAAAATTTATTCTTAAAATCATTTTTAAGTTATGATTGTCGGTGTATTAAGTTATGATTGTAGATCGGCTAGAAATTTGTAACTTAAATAAAATATTAAATGTATTTCTTCAATTTGCATTAAGTCAAGTATGTATATATATATATATATATATATATATATATATATATATATATATATATATATATTTTTTNATATATATATATATATATATATATATATTCCTTTTAACTCTTTTCAAACTCTTTTTTTTTTTAACTTACTTATTTTTACTATAGCCATTACACTTATTATAGAATGCTTGAAACCACACTATTTAAATACAAGCTTATAAGCATTGTTCAAATAAATATTTCTATTGCTATATTTTAAATAAAATTCAATATTTTGCATGCTTGTTTTAAAAAAAATTAATATTAAATACATCTAACTTTATTCTTTATTTCTTTCTAGAAATTTATAATTTAACTAAAATATTGTTAAATATATTTCTTCAATTTGCATTAAATCTGGCGTAGATTAAAACAAACTCCATGATTGAAGGAGATGCTTGGCGGAAGTTAAGTTGACTATAGAATGAATTACTAATTTTTATATATATTCCAAAAAGAAAAATAGTAATATTTTCATTTAAAACTTGAATCATATTACCAAATCTTAATATACTTTGTATTTACAGAACTTAATATAATTTTTGAATGAAGGAAACCCAATTTTTCTCAAGATTTTATCTAGAGAGTCAATTCAAGATTTGATAATAAATAAAATAACAATGATCTAAATCTTAATCAAAAATTGAAGGCAATGTAAACAAAGATAATGGATTAGCATACGTAATATTAACTGTAAATATTTGTTTCCATATTTTTTGAAGTTTTAAAAGGAAATTATTTAACTTTTATCTCATCTTAGGCACCATTATATCCATCACACCAAATTGAATTGCAACTATTGCCTCTTTTTGCCTTTATACGACTGTGTAGGAGGAACAATGAATATAATGGAGACCTCCATTCTCCATTCAAAGTTGAGAACTCAATGTGGCTGTGTGGCTGAATTTTAAGTAGCTAAAACTCAAGTCTATAATGCTAAGAAAATAAAATGCTAAGTTTCTTTTTGGTCAATTGATTTTTTTTTATTGTTAAACTATGAAATATTTAATCAAACTGATATGTTTTTTTCAATATTGGATGCAAGGCAGGAGAGAAAAGTTCTTGTTTCATTTGGTGCACTGCATTCACACTCTCCACATTCTAATAAAAAATATTAGAATAGATAAATGAAATCTACAAAATTTAAAAAAATTAAAACAGACTTTGGAGCAGCGAAGAGTAACAATGGCCGAAGATGTGAAATGAATACAATGAATTTGTGTTACAAGATTGGGAACGCAATGTGAAAGGATGCCACTCCCTCCTACATTTAGTAGAAAATACAAATTCAAAATTGACATGAAAATGAGATAGAATTCGTAAGAACATAAAATTACAAGGGGAGAAATGATTGCCACGGGAGGAATACAAAAGGAGGGTTTGAACTTGAGTGCAGATTGTATTACCAAGAACATTTAATGAGATCGAGTTTAATAATTAAAACTATCACAACCTCAACCTAATCAATCAAAATAACTTATAGCACAGATGACTGTACCTCAAATGTTGAGCAGATAAATCTTATTTTTCAAAGTCGTTCTTCAAACGTCCTCCAAGAATTTTCTGTATAAAAAAAAACTATATTAAACCACATTAAAATTAAAGGTACATCCATGTCTGTCAAGAAGCTCAAAATCTGTCTGCAAATCTATATTCCAAAACTAAAATGAGGCTACAACACCTCAAATTTGACCTCTAAATTAAAATATTAAGCTTCTGGAATCCATGTAAATAGCATCATGAACTCAAGATTTAGGTTTTCCAATGCAACCTTTAATCAAAGAAATAATGGTGGATGGATGATATATATAAAAGAGTGAAACCTTAAACCTAATCTTTGTTTTTGTTGTCTTCACCAATTTGTGTATTCGTTTCTGCACTTCATTATTTCTCTGTAATGACTCAGAAGAGGATTAACAGTAGGGTTTTTTACATTAGAAAAATATAAATGAAATCCATTGCCTATTTTGAATTAGGTGAAGGCATAACATTTTACATAAATATATGTACAAAACCAGAGGATAAAATTTAGAAAAATTTTGAGAAAAAAATAGATAACACTAACGTTTATATTTTTTGTTTGCAGAAGTTGGTTACTATCAAGAAGAACAAGAATTCCAACATAGCGTAAATAGAAAAATGGAAAACTGAAAGCGTAGAATCTGGGCACAACTAGAGCCATTATCCTCTAAAATAGGAAAAGAAAAACCCAGATCACACAGACATCCGAGAAAGTTGTGCATAAGACCCCAAAGTGAATTAACCAATGAAGGGAAAGAGAAATAATTTTTGGTATTTATAAAGTTAAAAAATACATATGTACACTTAGGGGAAGAAAGAAAATTTTATAAATATAAAAAATAGCATTTTAAAAATGGTGGAAGTAAACTTTTTTAATCAGTAGTTAAAGACTTTTCATTGCAATAGTATTGCCTAACGGCAAGTAATAATAAGAGAAAGCATAGAATTCAAGTATAATGTCACTAGGGTATAAGAACCCGTAATACAAATTAATACTAATTATTTATAAAGCAAGGGTCAGATTGAATCCATAATATGACCCATTAGGTGATTTGGGTTAATCCCTAATCAATATTTAACATCACAATCATTCATAAAATCATACAAGAGTGTTAATAATGGCTAGGTAAAGCACATAGATAACCTAATCTTTATGACGATTTTGAACAACATATATACACCATCCAGAACATAGTCATAAAGGTATCTTAATCAACTTAATTCATCCAAGTGTACTCAAACTATCCAAAAAGGAATTTCCTCACACAACAAACATATTAGATTGTTTCATAACACAATGTTCCTAAAATATCATGAACAAATAGTTAACATCACTACTCAAAGAGAAATATACATTAAACATGTACGTGGACATGAGATAGATTGGATTAGTAACTTCAATCAAAATCATTAGTAGAGAATAAAAGTCTCAAACTTCTAACATGCATAATCAGGTTTTGTGAGGGTTGGAGGGTCATGGGAGTTCAACTTTCATTGAGACAGGATGAAGACAAACTTAGATTGGAATTGCTTGAATTGCAAGCATTGTTGATTCCCCATATCCAATCGATGCACATACACTTTAAGAAAGCCAAAGAACTAGCAAGTTTTCCAGATATCAGCATACTGGACACCATAGTTGGCTTATCTGCAGATATCACATAATATAATGTTATACTTTAGAATCTTCGAGATACATGGGAGACTATACTTCCAAGCGTACAATAGAGTTATAAACATCTTTTTGCTTAATAAGTTTTACTTTTTGGCACTTTTTGTCAAAAAAGGGGATATATATCTTAGTCAAATAAAGGGAGATAAAGGAGGATATATATCTTATTCAGAAAACACACAAAAGGGAGATAGATATACATGGAAAAACAAAAAGAAAAGTATATATGTGGAAAATGAAAAAAAAAGATATGTATAGAGAACAACATCTGAGGGGGAGTTACAAATTTTGATGACTTTGAAGTTTTTGTCAAAAATGTCCTACTAATGCCAAAGGGGGAGATTATTATCTCTATAAGATATTTTGTTGTCATTAGTTTAGTCAAAGTCATGGAGTCAAGGAGAATCAATCGGTAAAATGAGATAGTCAAGGATAAGACAAGTCGGTAATGCACACCGAGCCAGTCGGTATTGCACAAAGTTAATAGAGTACCCGACACCTACAGTTATCAAGTGACACACTACACCAAGTGCATGTAGTACACCGAGTTGATATTACACCGAGTGATGAAGATCACTTAATCGAGTATTGTGAAGTTACTCAACCGAGTTAGACAGTTAATCAAAAACGTGATCAGATCATATTTAATAATTGTCAGAGCATTAACTACCTATTTACAAGTATTTATAATAGTTTGTTACATGATCAATGATTTAAATAATTTAGAGTGAATATCTAAGGTAGAGATCAAATGGAAAAAAGAAAGTTTGTCATTTCCAAGAAAAATAACAAGTACCGAGGTAAAAGTGACATGTTCACCGAGCTGAAAAGAAGCTCTGACGGTTATAATAAATTTATAGTGTACCAAACGCATAATATTAAGAGGCAAAACTCATCTATATTTTGGATGAATTTGTAAGAGAGAAATATACAGCCACAAGAGGATATACAAAGAAGAAGGACAAAGAGTTATTGTTATTGTTGTTAAAGGAGTTATTGAAGAACAAAGAGCAGAACATAGAGCATCGAGCATAAATTTAGCTACAGTAGAGAAGAACATAACAATGTTACAATTTGGGAATGGAGGTAACACATATCAGAGAACATAGAGTCTGAACAACATTTACATTTGATGCATTTTTACAGACATTGTTAAGTTATTGATAATATTGTATTGAGAGCTTTAAATCCCAATACTGGATAGATCTTAACCGATATTATATTTGTTACCCTTTAACATGGTACATCTCTAAGTGTACAGTTTATAAAAATCCTTTAACCAGGTAGACCTAACAAGTCTTATATATACTCTTAACCAGGTAAGCTATCAGAAATAGCTAAAAATTTTAGCTCTAACTAAGAACCCTTTATACTGCAGTTAGTGAAGGTTGTGGGTGTCATCCCCACCGCAGTCTTTATCCTCTAACAAAGGATTTATGAATTACCAAAATCATGGTGTTATGAGTTCAATTGTTTAATGTTTTGATGTTATGGTTTTATAAGCATTACAACACTTTATTTAAAATTTATGAACTCGATAATCAGCAAGCAACAATATATGGTTTAATCAATGATTGTGGTTAAAAAAATTTAGTGGTACTGATTCACCCCTCCCCTCTTAGTCCAAAATTTCCATATTTATTCCAACAACTATAGAAAATCATTAGAGTTCTATTGAGAAATGGGTGCAATGTAAGACTCTAGGAGAGTAGAACCTGAACTTGTGTGTGTGGTAAATGTGGTATCAAATCTACAACCAAACACTTCAATAAACCATTACATCAAAAGAGGTTAGCATCAAAATAAGAATTAAATCCTAGGACAAACACCCTTAAAATTAGTCTATTACTTCCTGGTTGAAGCGAGTGTGATTCTCATAAATGCCGATCAGATTAGACATGGAGAATCAGTGACTTGACTGCCTCAAAATGGAAGATTAAATGCAAGAATGAGAAAGATGCAAATACTTGCATACTTTTCTCTCAAAAATATTTTAAAATGAAATACATGATCTAGGAAACTAAATGCATAGTAATCATGAAGAATGAAGCTACAAATGAAAGTGTAAGCAACCAAGGATATGAGCAATGCATCTACCATTAAGTGATAAAAGAAACTAAGATTCCATTATTCTTAAGAAATAAAACTACAAATGCATATGCAAGTAAACTAATATGAAAGCAAGAGCTATGAGTGCATGAGAACCCTAGAGCAAAAATAACATTATAACTCTACTCTCAAGATTGCCTTCTATGAATGAGCAAAGGGAGTTATCACTTTTATGGGAAATTCCAAGAGATGGATGGTCGGGATTCAACTTCCCTCAATCCATGTGTGCTTGATCCAAGTGAAGTGCGTCTGATTAGTCAACTTTGTGGAGGATGAGACAAATTTAGTATTTTCCCTTTTAATTGCTTTATTTGATTTTCAATGTGCTCACACATGTGTGAGGATATTTGAATGGGTTGATTTAATTAAAAGAGATTTAGGACTTTTAATTAAATTTAATAGTTTAAGCAATTAAGTGATTTGAGGCTTTTAGGAATTTGATTCAACAAGTCGTGATTAAAATTATGTAAGCAAATTTGATTACATGCTTCATAATTAGCGTCTAGCAATTAATGTCTTTGATTTAAGATTTATTAAGACCAATTAATCAAAAATAGGGGCTATAGGTTTGCAAGACCAATTTTAGGTGATTACATTTGCCCCTCTTTGAATTGATGTGCGAGCAGCATGTTGATTGAAAGAACTTTTGATGAAAGATCTGGAAATAGCTTGATGTGAAGCAATGAAACAATCTCACAAATTAGAATCGATTTCAAACTTGATCGAACGAAGATCAATTGAAGATTGAAGATATTAGCTCTGAACTTGATTGAAAAAATACTGATAGGGAGATCCATAAATATCATCTTTGGGCTTGATTGAGCGAAGACTGATAGAAGAGTTCGAGCATTCAGCTTGATGTGAAGAGATGACACTGAATGTCCATTGTCCAAGCATATTTCCCAATTTTAGATTGGTTTGAATGAAAAATCAACCTGATGTTGTACGATGAGCCTGATTTATATTCTATTGATTTCTTGGGATAATTGACTTGATATGGGTCCTGATGAAGCCAATTACCTGATTGAGAGGTATTATCAGATTGGCGTGGTGTGATGAATCTAATATGACCCTAGAGATCCAAGTGAGTTGATTTGAAGTGATGAAATCACTTGGAGGGATCTTGGTTTGATGTGGATCCCTGATGCCCCTAGAGATTCAACTTGTTGATGTAAATTAAATTATTGATGTATTGGTACTGCCCCCTCAGGATCAAAATCAAAATGAGGTGAGGAGCCAGAAGCCTGGTAGATTGAAGAGAATTGAGGGAATGAGGTGCGAGCATGATTTGAGGTCTGGTTGACCAATGTTGACCAAGAGTTGACCAAGGTTGACTTTTTAGATTGAAGTGGCAAGTGATTGATAGAATCAACTAGGATTAATCTCAAAGAGGAATCCTGTGAGGAAAGCATCAATGATCAACTGCATATAAGAAAAAAGGTTAATCTACATTTTTACTATCAAAATGTGACCAAATTTTGATTTCAGCCCCGGAAATAGATCCAGAGTCGTCGAATTAGCCAAGAGTGTAATTTTCACGTCCATCGGAGCATTTTCAAAATTAGGTCAAAACTTATATAAGCCCTAGAGGGGTCATTTTCAAATCATTTTCACCATCCAAGTTTGAAATTTGAGAAGTCTTCTCTGAGCAAAAATGGTGGTTCTAGTGTCAGAGCATCAATTCGAGCGCATGGAGAGGCACAGATGATCATCGAACTACTCGCCTCCAATAAGTAACTGAAAAAATTAACTTTTGCATCTAATTTTTCATGTTTTTGGTGAATTTTCCATGTTTTCCAACATTTCTAGTCATAGGGTCCAGGCTCATTGTACGAGCTAGTGAGAGGGCTCGTACGACAAACTAGAAAAAATCCTTTCGTTGTATCATCCCATGGGATTTGTCATCTAGGAGTCACTCATTAGTCGCACGAGCACTTTCAACCAAATCCCTAGTGTTGTATAACCCTATTTATTTTATTGTATGAGACTGTTTTGTCATAAGATCCCTAATCCTGACTTGTACGAGTCTTGATGCCAGTGAAGGAAAAACTGTTTTTGTCGTATGGGTAACAGTGGCATTTTTTTGAACAATTCCTTTGTCGATTGCATGTTTTTTTGATTTCTTAGCCTTATTGCTAGCTTGTCTCAGAACTGTGTGGTGAATGTAGCTTGTTTCTAACTCTATTACTGATGTGGTTTCACTGATTGTCTTCTTGTAGGTGTAGTTGCCATATATTCAGTTTCGCTCTACATATCCTCCCACCATGCGGTTGATGAGGAACTTATCAGATGATTAGAGGGGCCACCAGAAAGACTGGTTTGGGATGGTTGACCTAGATGCTTGACATTTGGGTGAACCATGGTTTGTTGATAGTGTTGGTGGAGTGATTCCACAGTGAGCATAATAGGTTCCACCTGCCGACCGAGGAGATGACCATCACTCCCAAGGATGTATACAGGATTCTGTGGATTCCATTTGCAAGAAAGCAAATATAGTACAATACAACATTGCGACTCGACATATATGCTCTTATCTAAGTTTTTCATGATCACACCATCTTAGACAGAGCCATTTCTTGGGATAACATGGTGATCTAGTATGGTGCACGGTAGCCACTTACGTGTGTCATGGCAGGTTTCATGGGTTGTTTCACTATGGCCGACAAGAGTCATCAGGGATTCCTTTGTGGATGGGGTCAAGTATTGGAGAGATTGATGATCTAACCAGAGTAGTTGGGTTGGGGTCAACACCTACTTGCACATATGTACCATGAGATGCATGAGGTGACCTACAAAGAAGCTTAGGGTATGGTTGTAGGAGTACTTGTTTTACAGGTATGAGCTTGGGAGCATCTCCTGATACGTAGGCCAATGATAGATGATCCACGATAGAGTGGACACCCTTTTGTGTATAGATATGTAGGTTTCTTGACACAGGCCCACCTAGGGAAGACTGACTATTAGAGATGTCAACTAGATGATTTGAGCATGGTTGTATGGAGACCGTACATGGTAGTTGAGGGATGGGATGACTAGAAAGGACAAAGGAGAGAGATCTTTGTACCTAGTCCTTTGTTGGGGAGGACACCCACAATTATTGAGAGATTCATGGTGTCTCGAGTGTTGTGGTAGTATGACTGTCTATAAAGTATGGCACATGAGTTTGAGACTTATGTCAGATTCATAAATGAGGAGCATCAGGGGTGGTCCCACAGATTATCTCTGGCCTTGTGCACCCAGGAGTTGATATATTTAGCTCGCCCTTCATGCGAGTATCTAGAGGTAGTGGTTGACGCCTGGGTCACACCACAGTATAGAGACTATTTTGCTCAATACCCATTCCCTATATTTACTGATTTGGTTGGGAGAGTGTCATGGATTGATGAGGAGGATGTACCATAGAGGCCAAAATGTGGATAGAGGGGTCCAGATAGAGTACCGTAGAGAGATCTATTCCCTTCTAGAGTAGGTGGCACCCAGGGTGCTAGTTCTAGTAGAGCACCAGTAATAGGTCAGTAGCGACGATGCGGTGAGGGGAGTACCCTTGGTAGTATTGGTGTCGAGATTCCTATTGCAAAGGTTGTAGATGAGGATATGAGGGATAAAAAGAAGGATCTCATTTTTTATGATGTCGCTCGACAGGTCCTTCTATAGAGAGATACTTGAACAAGCGAGGAGGAGAGCATACCTCAGGAGCAGACCGCGTAGAATGTGATCTGGACACTAAGGGGATGGATCTGGGGCCTACAGACGTAGTTAGAAGTGGCTCAAGCACATATTGTAGAGAAAGAATAGGACATTGTTGAGCGCGATGAGAGGATCCAGGGGTTCACATCTAAGCAAGCCACTCTTCATAGGGATATCACCCAGCAGACTAGTCGGACGACCTACTATGTGACAGCTTATAGCGTTGCAGTTCCTGGGGCCCAGTAGGTGCACCATTTTCTCAGTACCTAGTGAGATCTGGGGGATAAGGCCCCCCACCTAGAGTAGATGATCCTCTTCCTCCCCCTCATGAAAATGGTGAGGGAGGGAGCAAGTCTTGATTATCCCTTATTTCTTATCTCATTCTAATTTTGAGATCCTTTTGATTGTACATGTTGATAGAGTTCATGGGATTGTCATATTTCAAAATAAATGCAAATCTATCACTTAGAAGACTCCCAAAACAATGAAAGCTCAGTCAACACCAGGTGTACAGAATTCAATACAGTCTAAAAAGCATCATAAA
>MU224475.1:203935-222198 GCA_018584345.1 Thuja plicata | reverse complement strand
TCAGTCAACACCAGGTGTACAGAATTCAATACAGTCTAAAAAGCATCATAAAATGATTGAAGATGAATAGAAAAGGGACCTTAAATACATGGGATTGTCATATTTCAAAATAAATGCAAATCTATCACTTGGAAGACTCCCAAAACAATGAAAGCTCAGTCAACACCAGGTGTACAGAATTCAATACAGTCTAAAAAGCATCATAAAATGATTGAAGATGAATATAAAAAGGACCTTTTGTAATAGAATTTAGATTTTGCATACTTTATGTTGTTGTTTGGCAACATTGAGTTCTTTAGTCATTGAAAGGGAGTAGAATGTATTTAAGGTCCCTTTTCTATTCATCTTCAATCATTTTATGATGCTTTTTAGACTGTATTGAATTCTGTACACCTGGTGTTGACTGAGCTTTCATTGTTTTGGGAGTCTTCTAAGTGATAGATTTGCATTTATTTTGAAATATGACAATCCCATGAACTCTAAGGGCCCAGAATTCATGGGATGCATCTAATATAACATGTAAAATAATTATTTAACCTTGGAAGTGCAGGAGTAGATCAAATATGGAGTGATCACCATTGTTTGGTTGAGAAAAACTTAAAAGCATTGAAATTGCTTGGAATGTGTTGCAATAGTATATTTTCGTGTGCAAGGAGTGATTTTGTTGTTGTGGTTTGTCTTAAAATGACATTTTATTTCTTATTCAAGTGTTGTTTGAGTTTATAAAGCTTGGGAAATAAGACATTGTGAAATCCCTAATTGTAAGGGCTTGAAGAGACGAATTTGGGGATTTTGGGGTTATTCTAAGTCAGAGTCAAATTCCTTTTGGACTTAGATGTTTTGGGACATATTAAGACACTACCCAAAAGTTAGGATCTTTCAGATACAAGGAGTTAGTAGTTTATTTGTTAAATCACATCTTTTTATGCATTTGTGCAGGTGTGCAGTCATAGATATATGAATTGGTCCAAAACAAAAATAGTCCATCATATGATATGTTGAAGTATTAAATAAATGGTATCTGAAATGGTGATGTTTTCATTGAATTCTTTGGAAAAATTTTGAGTTATGAGATTTTTTCAGTTGTTGCAGGGCTACTAGATTTGCAATTAGGCCTCTGGACAGTTTGGAGAAGAATTGGGAGTTAGGTGTCCTAGGGGTTACAAATAACCTTTAAACTTTTCAATTTACCTTAGATACAATCATTAATTACCATTTATGTCACCTTGGGCTCCTAGGAGAAATATTGTTACTTTTGAGTTCATTAAAGCATTTTAAGGGTTTGGGAAACCATAGCCACCATTACCCAAGTTTATATCCATTATTGATGTTTCTAAGTCCACCACCCTTACCTCTACATCAAGCGATATCAAAGCCTAGGTAGGGTCTTGTGGGAAGGTTGTAGGAGTGGTCTTGAAACCCTTGTTAATTTGGATCCTTAGTTAGCCCTTAGAGTTGAATTATCCTTTGAGGAGAAGCACTTGAAGTTGATCCAACTTGTCAAGGAGAGCAGGAACCATGTCTAAAGGAGAAGAAGAGTTACCAGAAAGGATGATAAACATGGAGTTATCAAATATAGTGAAGGATCAATTGGCAGATAATAGGAAGTTGAAAGAAACATTGGAACAAAGAGAGAAGGATAAGATGATGAAAACTATGATGGAGAGGATCTTAGCACTAGAGAAGAAGGATAAAAGTATCAGACAAGATGAGGAAACTAGTATTGATGGAAATGCAGAAGAAGTAATCCAAGAGGAAGAGCAATTAGATCCTAAAGATCTAAAGATGGTTAAGTTTTTAAAATCCATAAAGAGTGAAGATACAAGGGAAAGAGTAGATTTGCCTACGTATGGAGGGAAGATGGACGATGAGGAGTTGATATATTGGTTCAGTGCCATTGAGAATTTATTTGAATGTAAGGATGTTGAAGAGGGTCAAAAATTGAAGGTTGCAAAGTCAAATTTTAAAGGACATGATTTACTATGGTGGGATTGTGTTCAAGCAGAGAGATGGAAGAATGGGAATCCCAAGATTAGATCTTGGTATACTATGATGGATAAGATGAAGGCAAAATTTTTGCCAAATGATTATAGAGTGAAACTATACAAGAAATTGCAGGGTCTTAAGAAAAAAGACATGGATGTGAAAAATTACACCGAAGAGTTTCATAAGTTAGAGATAAGGGTTAGTCATGGGGAAGATGTTGAAGAAAATATAGCAAGATAAATGGGGGGCTAAGGTTCAACATTCAAGATGAACTTAGTCTTTTTACCCCAAGGATAGTTGAGGAATGCTACAAGCTAGCCATCAAGGTTAAGGAGAAGATAAAGATAAGGCAAGAGAGACAAGGAGGTACAAGATGAGGTTCATCTATGAGAGGAAGAGGTGGTAGAGGTACAACTAATTTTCAGAATAATAATGATAAAGAAAAATACAAGTCATACACATCAGAGACAAGAGGAGGAAGAAGCGAAGGAAGGAACAATGGAGTGTTCACAGGGATATGGTTTACATGCAATTAAATAGGTCATCAATACTTTAGATGTCCTAAGTGGAATGAGGACAAGGGTAGAGATAAGAGGGTAAACTTGGTAGAATAAGAGACAAGAAAGGAGCAACATGAAGCTATCTTAGTGCTACCAGAAGAAGGAGAATGTTTGTTGATGGGAAGAGGACAACCATTGCAAGAGACAAGAATATTCAAGACCAAGTGTTTGATCAATGGTAAGGTTTGTAGTTTGCTTATTGATTCACGTGCTTCACATAATTTGGTTTCAAGAGAAGTGATCACCAAGTTGCATTTACAAACTCTTCCACACCCAAACCCATCCTATGCTACTTGGGTGAGTAAAGATAATAGCATACTTGTGAAGGATCAAGTTGTTCTAAATTTTTCAATTGGTCCATATTCTGATAGTATTCTATGTGATGTCTTGGATATGAGTTGTGGGCATGTCATCTTGGGTAGACCATGGCAATTTTCTAGGAGGGTTGTCCATGATGGCTTCACAAACACTTATCTAGTTCAAAATGGAAGGATGAAGTAAACCCTCAAACCACTTCTCAAGGATGAAATGAAGCATGTTATAATGTGTTTTGGAAATGATATTGCAGTACATGGACAGGGCAGATCACTATGTGATACTGGTTGGGTTGGAGAAGAGAAAGTACAGATCGAAGAAGGGCATGACAGTCCTAAGAAGAAGGGACTCATGGATCAGAATTCCATCATGATTGGGGACCATGAAGTGTCCTATTGGAGGACATGTAGATGAAGGTACAAAAGTGGCCGAGAAGAGAGAAATGAAGTATGTCCAAGGGTCTGCAATGCAGACATTCAATCAGCAATAGTATTGTCATGAAGGAAGATAGTAAAATGGCAATGAGTTTTTATCTAATCTTTTGTGTATGAATGTAGGGTGTTTAAGACAAAGGCATGTCACTTTATGGGAGTATCTCACCCCTAATTATTATTCCTTTATAAAGACATACAAGTGGCACAAGAAGGACAACCCTTGGGACAAGAGTTCTTTGAGTGGAGGGGAGTATGGTGCAGGGCACCTAGGATACTCCAACAAGACACCAAGGTTATTTCAAGAAGAAAAAACATGCATGAAGACACCAGTGGCTAAGAAAGAGGTCTTAACATCAAATAAAATCAATTATGAAGTCTTAAGGCCTATTATGGCTTTCAAATAACATGTAATTGAAATTGTCCTAAATGACTAATATGCATTGTAAGTGGACCAATAGTGTCCAAGGGTGTCAATGAGTGTTTGGGAGTTAGATGTGTTTAGAATAAGTCTCCAAGATGTTGGAAGACATTAGGCATGCATATATTATAAATTTGCATTAGTTTCAGTGGTTGTAAAAGACAAAAGATTCATATTTTCAAAACATAACTGTCACTTTGTCTTTTAGTGGGAATCCATGCATAAGAGGTCTTTTGGTATTCCATTCGAATGTAACTGCCAAGAAATGGTTGGAGTGGAAGAGAAACAAGTTATTAGTCATTGTAGAGTCCATTTTGAGAGAGAGGGGGGGGCTAATTTTACTGACTGTTTCATAGAGATGTAATAGAATTCAGATTTTTGCATACTTTGTGTTGTTCTTTGGCAATCTCGAGTTCTTTAGTCGTTGCAATGGAGTATAATGTATTGAAGGTTCCTTTTCTATTCATCTTCAATCATTTTATGATGCTCTTTAGACTATATTGAATTTTGTACACTTGGTGTTGACTAAACTTTCATTGTTTTGGGAGTCTTCTAAGTGATAGTTTTGCATTTCTTTTGAAATATGACCATCCCGTGAACTCTAAGGGCCCAGACTTCATGGGATACATCTAATATAATATGTAAATAAATTATTTAACCTTGAAAGTGCAGGAGTAGAGAAAATATGGAGTGATCACCATTGTTTGGTTGAGAAAAATTTAAAAGCATTGAAATTGCTTGGAATGTGTTGCAACAGTATATTTTTGTGTGCAAGGAGTGATTTGGTTGTTGTGGGTTGTCTTAAAATGAAATTTTATTGCTGATTCAAGTGTTGTTTGAGTTTATAAAACTTGGGAAATAAGACATTGTGAAAGCCTTAGTTGTAAGGGCTTGAAGAGATGAATTTGGGGATTTTGGGGTTATACTAAGTCCGAGTCAAATTCCTTTTGGATTTAGAGGTTTTGGGACATATTAAGTCACTATCCAAAATTTATTAGTTAGTAGTTTCTTTGTTAAATCGCCTCTTTTTATGCATTTGTGCAGTTAGAGATCTATGAATTGGTCCAAAACAATAGTAGTCCATCATATGATATGTTAAATTATTCAATAAAGGGTATCTGAAATGGTGATGTGTTCATTGAGGTCTTTGGAAACATTTTGAGTTATGAGATGTTTTCAGTTGCTACAGGGCTACTAGATTTGCAATTAGGCCTCTAGCCAGTTTGGAGAAGAATTGGGAGTTGGGTGTCCTATGGGTTACAAATAACCTTTAAACCTTTCAAATTATCTTAGATACAATCATTAATGACCATTTATGTCACCTTGGGTTGCTGGGAGAAACATTGTTACTTTTGAGTTCATTAAAGCATTTGAAGGGTTTGGGAAACCATAGCCACCATTACCCAAGTTTATATCCATTATTGTTGTTTCTAAGTCCACCACCCTTACCTCTGCATCATACTTTTTCCTCTTTTCAATTTTTTTTTTGCTTTTTTTTTTTTTTTTTGTATTTTTCTCTTTTTCACTTTTTTTGGGTTGATCCATCAAGCGGGTGTTTGCCAGGTTTTCACCAGGATGATCATTTTTCAAGACTTTTTCCAAATGTTTTTGGCTTTTATGCTTTTTGTTGTTTTTGGATTTTTTTAGGATCATTTTCTCTGTATAGGTACTACTCAGAATGTCTAGCTATAGAACTTTTTTAGGTGGATTGTGTTGATGTGATCAAGAAATGTATCCCCTTCTGGAGTTGAGAGCTGATAGGCTCTAGAGTCGAACACTAAAATGATCACAAAGGGACCCAACCATTTGGGTTCAAATTTCCCCTTTTATTCATGATTTTGTTGATTCTTTCAATTTTCTCTAAGTACAAGATCTCCAACCTAAAATTTTGTGTCATACTTTCTTGTTGTAACCTCTAGACATTATTTTTGATAGACTCTTAGATGGTCGAATGCTTCTTTTCTTTGTTCATCAAGTAGTTCTAATTCTAGGATTCTATAAATATGGTAATCTTCATCAGTGATGAGCCCTTGTACTGAAATCTTGAGTGATGGGTTCTCTACCTAAATAGGTAATACAACTTCTGTACCATATGCCAATGCAAATGGTGTTGCCCTTGTAGGTGTTCTGATGTTGATTCAATAATCCCATAGAGCTATATTTAGTTGGAGATGCCATTCTTTTCCTGACTTACTCACTGTCATGTGCAAGATTTTCAACATGTTCTTATTGGAGGCCTCAAGTTGTCCATTCCCTTGAGGATAGTAGAAAGAGGAACATTGTTGGGTGATTTTGAACTTCTCACATAATTCGTCCATATCTCTATTTTTGAATTGTCCTTCATTATCTGTTATAATAGAGGAAGGTATCCCATACCTGTAGATGATGTAGTTTAGGATAATTATGAATACTTTTTCCCTGGTTGCTTTGATGAGTGGGACCGCTTCAACCCACTTAGTGAAGTACTCAGTGGCTAGAATAATGAATTTGTGTCCACTGGATGAGGATGGATATATTTTCCCTATCAATTCAAAGGACCACTGTTGGAATGGCCAGTGTGTGATAAAAGGTAACAAATCACTAGCAGGAGCGTGGATTAGGTTACCATGCAATTAACATTTCTTACAGGTCTTAGAAAACTGGATAGCATCCTTCTCCATGGAAGGCCAATAATACCCTGCTCTTAGGATTTTCTTAGCTATCGAGAGGCCATTCGAGTGAGACCCACAAATACCTTCATGGACTTCCTTTAGTGTGTGTTCAGACTCTTCACATTCTAGACACCTAAGGAGAGTTCCATATAGACCTCATCTATACAAATTGTCAACGGTGATCAAATAATACATAGAATTTCTTGTAAGTTTTATCTTCTCATTTCTAAATAGGTCATCAGGAGTTATTTGGTCAGGCAGGTAGGAATAGATCTCTCTATATCAAGAGGATTAAGTGCCCACAATTGAGCATACAATTTGGGATTATGGGGAGTCATAAGCTAGAAAAGAGAGTTCTTCCACTATGAATTCATAGCAAAATCGGTGGTCTTCCAATTGTAACATCGAGGCCAAAGTAGCCATGGCATCAACAACTTTATTTTCTTCCCATGTTATTTGTTGAAAGGTGATGAATACAAAATACTTCTTTAAGTCGTTAACCATCCTTTTATATGGCATAAGCTTCTCATCCTTGGTTTTATATTGATCATTCAGTTGATTGATCACTAATTGAGAATCTCCATAGATGTGCAATTCTGTGATCTTCCATTCAATGGCCAACTTGAGTCCATTTTCCAGAGCTTTATACTCAACTATGTTTTTCGTGTAGGGAAAGATAATTTTATAGGCTTTTGGAATTTTGTTCCCTTAGGGTGTTATAAGAGGACACCAACTCTAGACCCTTGTTGTGTGAATGATCCATCAAATAACATTTTCTTGTAATGTTCCGTCGAGTGTAAAATAGCTTCATCAGGAAATTTTATGCTCAACGGTTTATTGTCTTGAAGAGGAGCATCCACCAGATGATCGACAATGACTTGTCCTTTTATGGTATTTTTTTCTATGTACTCAATATAAAATTCACTAAGTACCATTACCCACTTCGTGAGTCTACCAATCAAAGTTGCCTTGTTTAATAAACACTTCAAAGGATCAATTTTTGTAATTAATTTGATGGAATGTGCAATTATATAGTGTCAAAGCTTTTGAGAAGCAAATACCACCACTAAACAAGATTTTTCAATGATGGTGTAGTTATCCTCATAGGAAACCATTGTCCTCCTTATATAGTAGATTTCTCATTCCTTTCCTCTTTCATCATGTTGTGCTAACAGAACTCCAAGTGACGTTTTTGTAGCTGAAATGTAGAGCAGAAGATGTTTTCTTGGTATTGGTGTAATTAACATGTGAGGATTTTTTAAGTACTCTTTGATCTATTGAAAATGTTTCTCACATCCTTCATCCCACTTAAATGTTACGTCATTGTGTAATGTTTTTGTGAAAGGTTGTTCCTTATCTTCTAGTTGTGAGATAAACCTCCTAATTGACTGGAGTTTGCCTTGTTACGTTCTAATTTGACTGATGTTCCTTGGTGGTTGCATTTCCATAATCGCTACTACTTTCTCCGAATCAACTTTAATTCATTTTTCTGAGATGATATATCTGAGGAATTTACCTAATGCACCCCAAAGGCACAATTTTTGGATTGAGCCTTAGTTTGAATTGTTCTATTTTGTTAAAAATTCTTCCTAAATTGGCCAAGTGTGTAGCTCTTTTCGTCAATTTTTCCAAAGTATCATCAACATAGTCTTCCATATTATTGTGCATCATGTCATGGAATATGGTTGTCATAGCCTACTAGGAAGTTGATCCTACATTTTTTAGGCTAAAAGGCATAATATTCCAGCAGAATGTTCCCCAAGCACATGTGAAACTTGTCTTCTTTTGGTCTTCAGGTGCTATTTTTATTTCGTTTTATCAGGATAAATAATCCATAAGAGCATACATTTCATATCCTATTGTAAGATCCACAATCATGTCAATGTTGGGAAGTGGAAAATCATCCATTGGGAAAGCTTTGTTCAAATCTTAGAAATCTATACGGATTCTAATTGATTTATCCATTTTTGAAATAGGCACAATGTTAGAGATCCAATCGAAATATGCAATAGCTCAAATGAATTTTGCTTTCAATAACTTCTCTAGCTCAGCTTTAACCACTAGTTCTACATGAGGGTACATTATTCTTAGCTTCTGTTTGATTATCTTTACTCTGGGAGCAATTGAGAAGTGGTACATTATCAAGTTTGTATCAAGCCTTGGCATGTCTGAGTAAGACCAAGTGAAGTTGATCTTCTTGTTCATGAAGAATTGGGTAAACTGTTTCTTCTCCTCTTTAGACAAATATTGTGCTAGATATATCAATTGAGGTACCTCAGTTGTTCCCAAGTTGACTGATTGTGTAGGTTCTATCAACATTAAAGATCGTTCCTAAAAGTGATCGGGTAAGATATCAAGTTTCCCATCCTCTAGCGCCTCGGGGAGGTTTTCACCATTGGATATGCCTTTGGTTTTACCATTTTTGGTTATGACACTACCACAGAGTGGTTTTCACTGCCAAACCTTTTTTTATTTTTATTTCTCTTTTTTAGAATTGGAAACTTGATATCTCCCTCTATCATATTTACGCTCATTGCACTGGTGGAAGAAGTGATGGGCTCAATATAATTTAGGTAACATGCCAAAGATGTTAGGTTCACAGGGTCACTTGAGTTCCACTCACTAAGTTCAAGATGAATTAAGGATAACAATTTAGTAGGCTCTAAAGATAGCACTACGTTATCATGATTAAGACTTTCGATGGGTAAGAGATGATCTATCACGTCACTCTCTAAAGGACTCCTGAGACTGTGAAGTGTCCTAACTTCACTATTAGAGTCATTGTTAGTAGTTTGTGAATTTAACTTGTTTTACCTAACGTTACTTCTTTGATTCTCTTCTCGAGTATATAGTCTCTCTAGAACAGTTCTCAGGGGAACGATCTTAATTCTTGACGTGAGCCTAGCTCTAGTGTGATTATCTCCACTATCATCTCCAAAGTTCCAATTAATGTTTTGAGGAAGGATAGTTGTCTGGGAAGCATTTGAATTTTATCCTTGCTCAAATTGAGGTGCATACTTATGGATAACATCCACTTCAATATCTATTGTAGTATCTGAGAGAGAATCCCATTCATATTCATTGGAACTTGTCCCCACAGAATGAGGTATGTCCAAGACATGAGTAGGAGCAACCAATTGCCCCCAATTTGGATGTCCGCCTTCTATATCATTCTTTGTACCTTGACCAAATTTATATTCATGAGAGTTAGTTTGACTGTCATCAGACCTTCCTAGGTATCATGCTATGGTCATGAAGACCCCTTTGTCTTCACTAGAACTGCCTTCTTCTAGGTCATCTCCATTTTATTGCACCATGACTTATCTTTCATTGTAGTCTACCTAGTTATTTTCAAGATATATCTTTTGTCTTGATAGAGCCAACACAGACTATAAATCTTGGGACAACTAAAGCACCTCATATCATACATTTGGCGCAATCTCTATCAGCTGATGAAAAGCAACAATATTTCACTAAGTTTTTCAGAGAGAAGAAAATTAATTTTGCTTGGACATATGTAGATATGCTATGGTTGGAAACTAATCTAATTATGCAACATCTATCTATAACTCCTAGTGTTAAGCAAGTGAAACATAAATTATGAAAGATGCATCCACACATAGCTCTCCTGGTCAAAGCTGAATTAGAAAAACTCTTGAGTGTTGGATTTGTACAAGCTATAGCTTATGCTGAATGGATCTCCAACATTGTACTTGTATCTAAACATGATAAATCCATTTGGGTATGCACCAATTTTCAAGATATTAACAAGGCTTTCCCAAAAGATGACTTTCCACTTCCAAACATGGAAATGATACTAGATATAACTAAGTGTTATGAAATGTACTCTCTCATGGATGGTTTCTTGGGATATAATTAGATTACAATAGCTCCTGAAGATCAAGAAAATATTGCCTTCACATGTGCATGGGGAACCTTTTGTTGGAATGTCATGTCATTTGGCCTCAAAAATGTCAAAGATACCTATCAAAAATCTACGACTACTATCTTTCATGACATAATTCATAGAAGTATGGAAGATTATGTAGATGATACCTTGGAAAAATCTAAAAGAAAAAAGGAACATATGTCTTGACGACTTGAGTTTGATCTTGACATAATGGAACAATTCCAACTTAGGTTAAACCCTAAGAAATGTGTTTTTGGAGTCACTTTAGAAAAATTACTTGGATACATAATTTCAGCTAAGGGAATAAAGGTTGACCCCAAAAAGGTCCAAGCTATAATGGAGATGTCACCTCCCAAAAATATAAGTCAATTAAGGATCCTATAAGGACGCGTTTAGTCCATCAGGAGGTTCATATCTCAACTTGCTGACGGAGCTCAATCTTTTAACATAAATCTACATAAAGGAGCTTTGTGTACATGGAATGAGGAATATGAGAAAATTCTCAATCATATCAAATAATATTTGGCCAAACCTCCTGTCTTAATGCCCCCTATTCCAGGGAAACCTCTTATTTTGTACATCTCAGCTACAACCACGTCCTTGGGGGCATTATTGGCACAACAAAATAAACATGGGAAAGAAAGAGTTATATACTACATTAGCAGAACATTAGTATCTTATGAAATAAATTAAAACAACATTGAAAAAACTTTCCTTGCAGTGGTATTTGAGTCTCAAAAACTTAGACATTACATGCTGGAACATACTACACAGCTTGTCACAAAAATTGATCCTTTGAAATATTTACTAAATAAAGTTACTCTTACTAGTCGTCTCACTAAATGGATGATGATTCTCCTTGAATTTGACATTGATTACATTGATTGTATGGCCATAAAAGGACAAGCAATTGTTGATCAACTAGTTGAATTTTCTCTACAAGATGATGCTCCTATACAAATTGATTTTCTTTATTCATCCATTATGTATGTGAATGAGCAAACATGGAAGATGTTCTTTGATGGATATCACACATAGAATGGTGTTGCAGCTAGTATTTTTTTTGTGACACCTCATGGATACACTATCCCAAAGTCATATAAGTTGTTATTTCCTTGCACGAACAACATAGCAGAATATGAGGCTTTGACAAATAGGATTAAATGGCTATTGAATGGAGGATGACTAAGTTACATATTTTTGGATACACTCAACTCATTATAAATCAGACTAATGATGACTATCGAACCAGAGATGAGAAATTGATTCCTTAGAAGAAGATGATTGATGATCTCAAGAATTACTTCACTTTCGTCACATTCCAGCGAATCCCTATAGCCAAAAATAGGGTGGTTGATTCCATGGCCACTTTGGCTTCTCTCTTACAATTGGAAGAGCACGAGTCAAGATTTCAATTCCCAGTGGAAGAACTAAACTACCTTTCCTATGATCTTCGATATGCTAAAATTTACTCTTACCTTCATGACCAAGTCATTCCTGATAACCTAACCTGTGATGAGAAATGACAACTCATTCACAATGCTTCCCGCTACACCCTCATCTCTGGTGAATTGTTTAGGAAGGGTCTAGATAGAAATCTTCTTAGGTGTCTAGAGAAATATGAGTCTGAACGTGCGTTAGCTGAAGTCCACGATGGCATGTTTTGGTCCCACTCTAAGGGTCTTGCACTATCTTGAAAGCTACTGAGGGTTGGTTATTATTGGCCTACTATGCAGATAGATGTTGTGTGCTATGCTAAGTCTTGTAAGAAGTGTCAGATGCACAGGAATTTGATCCATGTTCCAGGAAGAGAACTTATTCCATCTGTTACACATTGGCCTTTTCAAGAGTGGTAATTTGATTTGGAAAGTCAAATACATCCTAACTCATCTAGTGGACACAAGTTAATCATTACTGCAACATAATATTTTACAAAGTGGGTTGAGGTTATTCCTTTTTTGGTTGCTATTGGGAAAAAAGTGTCTTTGTTCATCCTCAAATGTATCATCTGTCGCTATGACATACCTTCCTCCATAGTTACTGATAATGGAGAACAATTCAAAAACAAGCATCTCAAGCAGTTAGGTAAACAATTAAAGATTAAACAACACTGATCCTCAATTTACTACCCTTAAGGTAATGGCCAGGTTGAAGTTCTAATAAGACACTGCTGAAAATTTTGCATAGAACAGTTAACAAATCAGGAAGAGACTGTCACTTAAAAATTAATTTTGCACTATGGACCTATAGAAATAGCATTCACACACCTACTAGAGCTACCCCTTTGGGATTGTTTATGAATCTGAAGTTGTCTTACCCCTTGAGGTTTAGATACCTTCCCTAAGAGTCTCATTAAAGGGTCTCATCATAGATGATGACTATAGAATTATGCGCATACAAGAGCTAGAACTTTTGGATGAGTGTAGAAGAGCTGCATTTGACCACATGAGGGTATATCATAAAAGGATGTCACAAATCTATAATAAAAAGGTTCATTATCGATAACTTTAGGTTGGAGATCTCGTCTTGAGAGAGAATCCCAAAAATCAACAGAATAGAGAACATAAAGGGAAGTTTGAACCAAATTGGTTGGGTCCCTACATAGTTACTAATGCTTTTGGATCTGGTGCCTATCAGCTTCTACACCTAAGGGAGAACAACTCCCTGAACCTATCAACATCCTTCATTTGAAGAAATTCTATGCATGATGCTCCAGAGCTTTGTACATATCTTAAATTTTCTGAAAAAAAAATAAAAAACATAAAATGTCCTAAAAAAAAATTGATATATGATCCTAAAAAATTTAAAATAAAATAAAATCAAAAGTACAAAAAAATTGAAAAAGAAAAAAATGTGCCTTGGTGAAAACATGGAAATAGACACCTTGGTAGAAAAATTATAAAATAATTCAAGTGGTGAAAATCTGGAAACAGGCACTTCATGAAACCCATGCGCTTATGTCTATCAGCTTGTCACTTTGCACTCCAAACCCTTTCAATTTCCATCTCCTATCTCTTTGGTCTGGGATTGATCTTTGTCTATGGCTAGGGGGCATAAGTTGTATCCTCCTTTGATTTGTGATGATGTTTCTTAGTGGCTCTCCCACAATAGTGTTTCTCAACACTTCCTTTGACATCGAGTGTTTCTTAACACTTATCAGATATGCTACCTTGATTCGATGCTTTGTCTGCACTCTACGATTGTGCGATATTTATCACCTATAGGCATGAGTCTTAGCAAGTCAATGATTATTCTTTTTTACACCGCGCTTAAACTAAAATGACTGAGACATTTTATGAATACTTTTCTTTGTGTGCTAACTGATTAATTATTTTCACTGAGCATTTCTTCCTTAGTCTATCCATGATGTTACGACTAGAGAACTAAGGACATGAGACATGTTTTGTTTGGTTTCTGCCTGTGGGTATCACTTTGGTGATCTTGGGCGTCTCTTTCTTTTACCCCTTGGACACTGGGGAGATCTAGAGCTATATCCTTGACTGTTACATTGTGTTTGCTTACGCACAAACCATGTAGGTCATCCTGGACTCTTATGCCTTGATGCTTATGGTTACTTCCAACATTAACTTGGAATAGTTTTAAGGTCATCTTGGCCCTTATGCCTCACTGCTTACATGTGTTTCCTACATTCTATCTGATATAGATCATATTCATATCATCATATTTGTGCTTACACTAGTGGCGGTTATATGATCTTGTGATGTCCCTTAATAAGGCTCGATGATAAAAACAAGGACCTATCTAATTGACCCTTACAAATCACACTGTGCATCTTCATAGTAGTTTGCATTTTTAGGGTTCATTTTTAGTTTTCTTTCGAGTTAGGGGAGATTCCCCTTCATCATTTCGAATGGATAGTCAGTTGTGCTCGATCGTATATCTTCCCTACCACTCATTGACCTAAATTTTCAAAATCTTGGATTTTTGCAAAAAATGCACCCTTACCTAATTTTGACATCCTGGATGCATTTTCGAGATTGAAATCAAAATACGACTTCATCTTGATTGTCAAAATTGCATTTTAAATTCTTTTCTTTTAGGCACAGTTGACTACCCCTTCGAGGCAAATTTCTTGAATCTTTTTGAGGCAATCACCATTTCTTCTTCTACATCATCATTTCATCACCTTTCTTCTTTGATTTAGCCTAATGCTAATGTTATACCTTTTTGGTCAACCTTATTCAAACTGGGGCAAATTTTCATCACTTGGTGTTCAACCTTGGTCTTGCGCGCTTATGAATCATATTGAACCTTATCTTATCCTAGTTTGATCAAATATATCTAATTTTTGCATCTCCTCTACCTCAATTTGATTTGATCCCTAGGGGGAAGGAATAACATATCTTTCAAAGCTGCAAAATTTTGACATCTTATTGTCTTGTCTTTCAATCTCTATTTCAGTGTTCATATTTTCTTATTGTGCATTGGAATCTTGCTATCTTTGCTAGTTCTCATTCAATCAAGTTCGAGATTAGTTTCCTTACTGTGCTTTGTTCGATCAAGTTCAGAGTCAGATCTCTATCAGTTACCTTTACATCATCTTTATTTGACCTAATGTGTTCCCAAATCGCTCACACATTAGTCAAAGAGGGGCAAATGTAATCTCCCAAAAATGGGCTAGTAGACTATGAGCCCCTTTCTAAACATTAAAATTTAAATAGTAGAATATATCTTGTGCTTAATAAATTTTGCATATTTATTTAATCTTTTATTTTCTGGATCAAATCACTTCTTAGTCATTTATTTGATTATATCCTAAAGTTTGACCACTTTATCCTAAGCTTTATTTAATTAAGAGAACATGCTCCCTTTTAATTCAATGAAAAATATTTTAATTAAAATAATAAAAACCACCTTATCCGATGTGTGCACATGAAAAGGGAATTTCCTAATTTAAAATAAAAAGAAAAAGACTTTTTGTCTACACATTGAATGCACACTTTCCAAGATGACTGAAATCTCCTTTTGCCTCTTAATCCTAGCCACTTGTTTCTTTTTCCTCTTAATCTCCTTCACTCCCACCAAAACCCTACCTAACCTTTAATCTCAGCCACTCATTTTCCACCTCTTAATCATAGCCCTTCGTTTTCATAGCAATTATATAAAAGGAGACTCTCTCCTCACTCTTGAAAAAAGGAATAGATTACTCACTCATGTTATGCTATCACTTTGTTTATTTGCATTCTTAGAGAATTCTTGAGCACTCTTGCATTCTAGATTATTCTTGAGAATTAGAGAATTAGATTATTCTTGAGAATTGGAGAATTCTTGAGCAAGATTCTTGCACGTCATAGATAGGGAGCTATAAGTCGCTTCTTGGTACTTCCTTCTTCATGGATTCTCTCAAGTGTAATGCTCTATAGAAGTGTTTCATTTTGATCACACAACACCTTCTTGTATTGACATGAGGTGGGATGGGGATACTTCAATTATATGTATCCTCATATCCAGGAAGTGCGGTAGATCTAATATTTGAGAAATAGTGACCATTTGCCCCCAGTTTGGGTGTCTCTCATCATGTTCACCCTCTGGTTCTAGTTCTGGCTCATCTTGTGAGTTTCCTACCTCTTCCTCAGTCACTTGGTTTGTGCTGAGAAATGGTTGGGATACTAAACTATTTGGTTCAAAACGGGCTCTGAATTAAGATGGATTATACAATTCCCCTTGGTAGCGATAATTTTCTATTTAAACATGTAATAGCCTTTCAAATGGTAGCCAAGTAACTTATGCTTCTTCTTCAATCTCATCATCAGAATATTTTGACTGATTGTTTATTAGGCTATTACTAGAGGAGGGATGAAACCTTTTCTCATGATATCCTATCCTTGTTTTGCCTGTCGGATTTTGGAATTCCATGTGTATAGGCTCTGTCAATCCTTTATCTTTACCTAGGGGTCCTTTTCTTATTTATACCCCATTCGTTGCATTAGCTGATATCCTTTACCATACTTCTATAGAGAAATATCAATGTGTTTAACTTCTTGATCATGCTCTTCTCCTTTATACAACCAGGCAAGAACAACCTTCTCTTCATTTTCTTCTGAGAGAGTCACACAAGCTTTTACCATACCAGTTCCTCATGTATCTCCAATGTCTGAGAGCTAGTAGGCTTGAAATATGATGAGGGCATGCCATGAGATTTAGGGGATGTAGGAATATTAGCCACTAATGGAAAATAGTATATTTGATATTCTCCCATGCTTGTACTGGTAATTTTCAATTTATCCTCAAAAAATTTCATGAGTGTCACCTAGGAATTTTTAGTTGATGCTTCCTTATTATACAAAATCATGTTGCCTGCTTGTTTCAAGGTGTTATAGGAGAATGTGTTATCTGTCGGAATAGAAACCTCCACTCAATTGTGTGGGAATTTTACACATCGATGATATGTTGAGGGAATTGCATGCATGTCATGAATCCATGGTCTCCCTTATAGAATATTATATGCTAATGGTAAATCCAGCACTTGGAAAATCACATCTCTCTCAATGGGTCCAACCCTGATAGGTAACACAACCAATCCTTTTGATGACCTTTCTTCTTCATCATAAGCCTTTATAGTGATCTTTCTTCTGGGATCTATAGTGTGTTCTGAGAAACCTAATGTTGTCACGAGATTTAGAGTGCAAATGTTCAAACCTACACCTCCATTTATCAAGAGACATTTGACTCTGTGTTTGTGGATCAAAACCTCTATGTGTAGGGTTTGGATATGTGGATGATTCAACAATTTATCATCTTCTTCTAAAAAAGATAGGTAGTAAGGTGAATTTAGATGGCCTACCATAGTTTGGAACCGATCAACACCAAGGTCCTTAGGTACAGTTGTTTCTAAAAGAGTAATTTCAAGGATCTCCTTATGCGATGGTGAGATCTTAAGTAACTCCAAGATGGAAATTTGGGCTGGATTTCTTTGCAATTGGTCAACAAAATTGTAATTCACAGCTGGGATTGATATGAGAGGAACCTCCTACTACAATATGATAAGCATGCATGAAATAACAAAACTATAGAGCAACAGTAGACCTCATATTGAATCTATTGATCGTAGGCCACTTCGAGGGGGTAACTTCCTTTGAGCAAGCTCAATACAATAAATTTGTCGGTGTCATTCAAAGGCCTCAGCACACACTTATATACTAAGTATAATCTACAAAAGTATTACTACCTATGCATGTGGGATAATAAAATATACTCACGGGGTGACTTACAAAGCATATGCGTCCAACAACACTAAACTAACAAAATAAACAGAAGGAACACACAGGTTCCTAACATCCCCTCTCTCTTAGAAAAAATCTTTGTCCTCAAAGCTTATGGTGTGGAAATTGATACTGAATCTGAAGAAGGGGTTCCCATGTAGCATCCTCTGGTTGCATTTCGTGCCACTGAATCAAGACCTCAGCGATGGAGCGAGAGTGAAGCTGACAAGTGCGTCGGTCAAGGATTGCCGCAGGCTCCAGGATAATGGATCCTTCCTTATCCATTTCAGGGAGAGCAGTTTGGGCTCTGACATTGGTACCAAGAACTTGCTTGAGACAAGAAACATGAAATACTAGATGAATGCGGGAAGAAGGAGGAAGTTCCAGTTTATAAGCAACTGAGCCAATCTTTTGCAGAACCTTATATGGCCCATAAAAGTTTGGGGCCAGCTTATGATGCCCTTTAAGCTTCAGGGAGGATTGCTTGTATGGCTATAGACGTAGAAAAACCATATCCCCAACTTGAAATGAGCACTCAGAACGGTGTTGATCTGCATGTTGTTTCATTCGATTTCGGGCCATGTGAAGATTATCTTGTAAGGTGCGAAGAATTTGATCCCTGGTGCGGAGAACTATGTCAACTGCCTGGACTGGTGAGCTACTGGGAGTGTAGGGAAGGAGCACTGGAGGTGCCTGACCATAGACTGCTTCATATGGAGTCATTTTAGATGCAGTGTGGTAAGAGGTATTGTACCACCATTCAGCT
>MU224475.1:166194-203454 GCA_018584345.1 Thuja plicata | reverse complement strand
AGCCACCATTTGTTGAATCATCTATTTCATTCCTTTCCAAAAGAAGTTGCGCCTTGCTCGCTCATAAGTTTTGAGGAATCCAGAGTGCCCTGCCAAAGGAGAGGCATGGAGTTCATAAAAGATAGCCTGTTGAAGATCTGGATTCTCAGGAAGCACTAGACGACCCTTGTATCAGAGAGAGGCACCATCCCAAGAGTAATGTGGTATAGCAGAAGGATTATTGGCCAACTGGTGAATGATTTGAGATAAAGAAGAGTCACTGACATAGCCCTGCTAAACAGATGCTAACCAATTGGGAATTGGCATAGAAATAGCTGAAAGGGAAGCTTGATCATCAAATGTGCGAGAAAGAGCATCTGCAACAATATTGTCCTTACCCTTCTTGTAGGTGATCTCATAATCATACCTCATGAGTTTGCTGACCCATTTTTGTTGTATAGGGGAGGATACCCGTTGTTCCAGGAAGTATTTCAGACTTTGGTGATCGGTCTTGATGCAAAAATGACTCCCTAGGAGGTATGGATGCCACTTCTATACAACATGCAAAATAGCCATCCTTTCTTTTTCATAAGTAGATAGGGCTAGATTCTTACCAGAATGGGCTTTGCTAGTGAATGCAATAGGATGGCCATCTTGAAGGAGAACAACACCCAGTCCATTGCCGCAAGCATCACTCTCAATAGTGAAGGGCTTGGAAAAATCTGGCATAGCGAGAACAAGCGTACTACACATAGCTTGTTTCAGTTGTTGAAATGCATTCTCAACAACATGGGTCTAGGTAAAAGCATCCTTTTTTAACATAGCTGTCAACGGTGCTGCAATCTTCCTGTAATCTTTGACAAACTTGCGGTAATAGCCAGTCAGCCCCAAAAAACCCCGAAGGCTCTTGAGAGTTTTAGGATACGGCCAATTTTTCATGGCATCTATTTTTGTGGGATCCACCCGAACCCCTTGGTGTGCAACAATATGTCTGAGATACTCCACTTCCTCCTGGCCAAACACACATTTAGATTGTTTCGCACAGAGTTGATGATCAGAGAGAAGTTGCATAACGAGCTCCAGATGATGGAGATGCTCAGTCCAGGTTTTGCTATATATGAGGATATCATCGAAGAAGACCAGAATGAATTTCTGGAGGTATGGATGAAATATTGTATTCATCACTATCTGAAACATTGAAGGAGCATTAGTGAGGCCAAAGGGCATACTAAAAATTCATAGTGACCATCATGTGTGTGGAAGGCTATTTTAGGGATATCCTCCTCATTAACCCTAATTTGATGATACCCAGAATGAAGATCCAACTTGGAGAAAAAATGAGCACCATGAAGCTCATCAAGAAGTTCATCAACGACCGAGATGGGAAACTTATCCTTTATGGTGAGATGATTAAGTGCTTGAAAATCAATGCAGAGTCGCCAGGACCCATCTTTCTTGTGGACAAGTAGAACTGGAGAAGAAAAGGAACTAGTACTAGGGCGAATAATACCTTGCTTCAGTAAGTCACGAATTAGCATCTTGATTTCGGTCTTCTGATGAAATGGGTAGCGATAGGGCCTGATGTTGGGCGGAACACTGCCAAGAAGGAGCTGAATACGGTGGTCCTCTGGGCGAGAAGGGGGGAATTCTATAGGTTCAGCAAATACACCCGAATACTTATCCAAAATTTGTTGTAGATCTGCAGGAGTACTAGAGACCGTTGATGGCTGCATTTGAATAGAATGGAGATGAGCGATGACACCATGTGAATTCTTCTTAAGAATCTTTTCAATACAATGTGAACTAATGATGCTGAGAGACCCTGGCTATAAGCCTTTCAAAGTATGTTGTTGCCCATTGGCTGAAAACTGCATCCAAAGTTCACCAAAATCCCATAGAATGGGGCCAAGAGTGCGTAACCATTGGGCGCCCAAAACCACATCACATCCACCTAAGGGAAAGGAAAACATGTTAGAGCGTAGGTTATAATCTCCAATAGAGAGACGCACATTGCAACATTTCCCTTTGCAAGGTAAAGTGCCCCCATTGGCAATCATGACTTCAAAGCTAGAGTAGGGATGGACAAAGCAATCAGCTTGTTTGGCTATTTGGGGGTCAATGAAGTTATGAGTGCTACCAGAATCAATGAGTATAGTAAGAGGGATCTTCTTGAAGAAACCTTGGACCCACATGGTTTGAGGGGTAGTGACTCCTGCCAAGGCATGGACAGACATCTCTGGTTGAGCTTCTGGTGAAGGAGGTTCAGGTTGTTGAGGCTCAACCTCATCATCCACTGTTTTGTGAGCATCTACATATTCTTCTAGTTCAGGTGGAGAATCCACATCCAAGAGATAGAGCTTTTGCTGAACACATCTATGGCCTCGGGACCATTTCTCATCACAATTATAAAAAATCCCTTTTTCTCGTCGGGCCCGCATCTCTGTTTCAGACAAGTGCTTGATAGGAGTAGTTCTGGGAGCTGGCGTGACTTGAGGGTTGTGAGAACCTGTATTTCTGAATGGAACAAAATTGGATCTGGAACGTTGTAGAGCACTAATCTTGTCCTCTACTAACTTAGCCAACCCAAGGGCTTCCATCAGTGTAGTGGGCCGGAACATTTTTACTTCTGATTAAAGGGCATCCTTCAGACCACTGACAAAACAACTGCGAAAGAATTCATCAGACAATCCCTCTGTGTGATTAGCTAATTTTTCAAACTCTGTCTGGTAGTCTCTTATAGTGCTTGTTTGGTGCAGTTTAGTGAGTGCTCCTATGAAGTCATCAAAAGCACTAGAGCCAAAGTGCTCCAAAAGGAGTGTGCACAATTCTGTCCACGTTGGGTCTACATTAGCCTCGATGTACCAATGAAACCATTGAAGAGCTTCATGTTCCAAATGAAAAGATGCAAGCGAGACTTTGTTGATATCCAGAGTATTATGCAAGCTGAAATACTGCTCTGCCCTGTAAAACCATCCAGTCAGATCAGCACCATCAAAGAGAGGAAAATCAAGCTTCGGTCCCCAAAAATTGCCAGAAGAGAACCCAGCGTCTCCAGAATGGTTGCGTTTCATGGCTGAATGTTGAAGAGTGAGACCGAGAAATTTGTCATCCAGATCTTGAAGTTTGGTTTTAAGGGATGCAAGTTCCTCCATGATTTTTGCTCCTGTACGTGTAACAACCATATAACAAAATTTTATTTTATTTTATTTTTATTTTTTATTTTTATTTTTTTGGAAATGGGTAGAAAAAGAGAAACAAAAACTTTTTCAGTTAGGGAAAACTTGGATTTGGGCAAAACTTAGATGGTAAATTGGTGTTTGACGAGTGGTTGGACACTTTTTGATGAAAATGGAAAGATAAAAATGAGGGTTTCAAGGGTGGGGAGGCGGAATGGGTTGAGCGGTCCAAGAGGGACAAGGGAGCAGAACTAGGAAATGAACCCTGTGGCCAGATTTGGTGGCGATTGGCTGAGAAGCAAAAAAGTTAGGGCAAACCCTAAAATTAGATAAATGAGGGATTTAGGGCTTCGATATGTGAAATTTGGGGTAAGGTCTTCAAGGAAGGAAGTATGCGGAATGGTATTTCGGCAGTTCTGAGGAACTTTGAGAGGAAATGAAAAGAAAGCAAGGGAGCTATGGCTAAAAAATGGAAAAAAATTTACTCTTTTTTTTTTAACAATCTACGCAGGGAAAATCACCCAGATACATAATAACTGAAAATAAGAACTGCAATAACAAGAAATACTAGGATTGGAAATAAATCCAGATGCAAAAAAAAAAAGGAACTTGAAGGCCACAACGGAAATTTTTTTTGACGAAATTTCCACCCAGCGCACCCAAGAAAGTGCTCTGATACCAGATGAGAGGAACCTCCTACTGCAATATGATGAGCATGCACAAAATAAAAAAACTATAGAGCAACAGTAGCACTCAGATTGAATCTATTGTTCATGGGCCACTTCGAGGGGGTAACCTCCTTTGAGCAAGCTTAATACAATAAATTCGTCGGTGTCATTCAAAAGCCTCAGCACACACTTATATACTAAGTATAGTCTAGAAAAGTATTACTACCTATGCATGTGGGATAATAAAATATACTCACGGGGCGACTTACAAAGCATATGCGTCCAACAACACTAAACTAACAAAATAAACAAAAGGAACACACAGGTTCCTAACATGATATGACTATTTGTTTTGACGTTGACAGTTTTGATGTCATAGTTTGTTTTGACGATGAAGCCACTCCCTTAAGAGTAACTTTACCTTGATTCCTTGTTAGTGCACTAGCAGATTCAGTCTCCTTTTTGTCTTTAATGATAATCACATTATTTGAGTTGTTAGATGGTTCAAGCATGTGAATCACATTATCATCATTGGGATAGGGGTAATTCACTTTAGCTCCTTGGTTTTTTTTAGGACTCTCCTTGTTCATATGATGGTAATGGTTGTTTAAAGGCTTTTTTATCACTATTTTACTGATGTCCATCAACTGTAATAATCTCCTTATCAATGAGATCTTGGATGACATGTTTCAATTTCATGCATTTGTTAGTCGAATGTCCTTTGTTTTTATGATATTCATAGAAGTGATTGTCGTTCCACCATTTAGGTTTTACTGTAGGTTCCCAAGGTTTCAAGTCTGGTATCATGATGATCTTGTGAGCCACCAGAGTTTTTAACACAGTTTCAAGAGGTTCTCTAAGAGGAGTGAAATTTTGCTTGGTTTTCGGTATCCAGGGTGCTTTGTCTTTCTATGCATCTAAATTATTCTTGAGTGGTGTTGGAACATTCATATTATTCTTAGTGTCTTGAATACTGCTAGATAGATTAAACACTGGCTCTTTGGGTTTGAACTCAGGTGAGTCAACCACTTCTTCATTGACCACATTCTTATTTTTGTTCCAATACTTGCTTTTGTATTTGCCATTTTTATTATTAGGATTATTGGAAGGTTTAGTGTCTTTATGTAAGGTGAGTTCACCTTTCTTCACAAGAACCTCCTTGATGCGGATAATGCTTTCCGCCAACTTATAAAAGGCAATATGCTTTTGCATTTGAATTGTGTAGTTCATTTCAGATACCAAATTATTGATGAATATGTCAATCTTCACAGTTTCCAAGATTTGCCAGGGATATCTTGTGAATATATTCCTCCACCTTTGGAGGAATTTGATAAAAGGTTCACCATTGTGTTGTTTAGTATTGCATAGATTCAACATGGTGACTGTTCGTAATATGTTGTAGTAATAGTGTTGCATGAACTTTTGGACAAGCTCATCAAATGTTTGAATACTAGGCGAGAGTTTTGTGAACCATTCTAAGGCCTGACCGCTGAGGCTTTGTGGAAACAACCGCATCAAATATGTCCTCTCATGCATAAACTCTATGCTAAGAGCACAAAATTCCCTCATGTGATCTTGAGGATCACCTTCCCCATTGTATTTGTCATATTTCAGAATTTCAACCTTAGGGGGAAACGAAGGAATGTGTAAGTTTTTAGCAAATGGAAAGGGACATATAGATTCCAGGATGTATTTGTTAGAGGTTTGTTCTCTCACTTTCTTCAACTCTCTAAGTTCACATCTCATATCTTGAAATTTTTTATTGAGAATGGTGATGAGAGACTCTTCCTCTTGTTGTATAAGTCCTTTGATATCAAAGTCATGAGGAAGTTTAACACCTATAGATGCTAAGTGTATAAAAGTATCTATCTGTGTCCATCTGCATATGGATATGCCTCATCTTTTGAAAGTGTTTGTCTTGTTGACATCTTTGGATTTATTCTTCAATAGGTTCCTCAACCGACGAGGAAAAACTAGTGTGGTGACTTTGTCATTCTTGGCCAGATCCCTAGTCGTAAGCTAATATTGTTGATGTGTTTTGAGTCGATTGATGTTGGGAGCTTGATGTTTGGAACAAGGGTATTGATTGATACATTTTTGGTGTCTTGATTTGGGTTCTTTTGAGAATATCTTGGTTTTTGATAGGAGGAGGGTCCTCAATTAGAATCGTCAATAGCTCTTCCCTCTAAGTCAAGATCGACTTTTGTTGTTGGCTACTAGTTTGTACCATGAAAGACAATTGTAGTGAAAATTTCAAGATGACTAGACTGCTAGATCAATGTCAAAGGTATCTAAATGATCACGTCTACTATAGCTTGGTAAGAGATGTGTTGATGAAATATCGTTGAGCTTGGTAGAAGGTATCATATTTTGAGACCTCGATGTCTACTGAATGACACTTGTGACCTAAATGATTGTGATTGACTGTTAACAGAATAACATATGGTAAGTAAGATCATTCAAGAAACTAGGACGAGAGATGATGATGAGTCAAGCCAACTATTTTAAGAACTGACAACTATTGTGACATGGTGGTGTGATTTACTTCATCCACATGGATAAAAAGTACATATACCAAAGATCAAGGTAACTATGTGGTTTTTGATGAAAGCTCATATGACAATTCCCATTTTCCCATACGACAATTACCAAGTTCTCAGATGAGTTACTGATGTTATAGTGTTTTTTCGTATGACAATTCTAGCCAGTGAAAATGACAGTGTATAGAAGAGATAATTTTCCACTTGCTTTGAGTGAAATTTGGACCAAATTTGTGCAATCTTGAGGTGGAAATGTTAATTTTTAAAAGTTTTTATGTCATTTTGGTGTCAGTTTAAAGTGATTCAAACACATCAAGCACATAGGAATGAAAATCAAACACTTCTTATCCCTAGAGTCGATTTTGCTCAGTAAGAAAATTTGCATTCGTAGACTTAGGTAAACACCCAATAACTAATCAGAATACGGTCGTTGCCAAGCACGCAATGGCTCCAGTCATGACGTCGTATTAGCTAACTCCAAATGCTATTAGGGGCACGATATGATGAGTATCTTGGGGGATTTACTATCTCCCTTGCACTTGGATTATCCACTTTCAGAGGTGAACTAGATGGCTTCTACTCTATGGATTCTAGTAAGGGTATCTATTTGGTTGTATCCATTGTGTCTGCGCAAGCGCGATTGAGGTTTCTAACCCTACAAGGAGTCTTAGCACAAGCATTCACGTAAACATGAATGAGACCGTGAGGCCCTACTTTGTGTTAGACGTGAGTCATGTATAAGCTTGAACACAGTAGACTCCCGAGGCTTTGGCCCCAAAGAGTAAATTTTTTTAACGTGAGTTGGAGTGGTGTGGCTTACACCTCGTTCTCACATGGGTCATTCTTGGGAGATTTTTTCCTCAACCGCCAGACCCATAAAAAAGGTAAACATGAAAGAAAGTTGATAGAAAATGGGAGGTCAGGATTTATGATTCTTCGTCAAAGAGGAGAAAAGCATACTCTCCTATTTGCTTTTATTTCTCCCAAACATGCAAAACACACTTGATTTGCCCAAAACAAAGTATTTTTTCCTAATCTCAATAAAAAATGTTTGGGTTTATGATTCTTCAAATAAAATAAGAGCATAATCCCCTAATGTCCAATTTAACCCAAATGAGAAATACCCTAATTAAACTAGGTCCTAAGAAATCATCTAAGAAAGCACATGTTTTGTTTGGTTGATGAAGTCATAAGGCGACCTACAAATATAAGCATTAGTAGTTTCACAACTTTTCTTTGTTTTAAAGCATACTAAAAGAAAAAAAATGTCAGTAATTTTGTAAAAGGTGTGCTAGTGAGACTTTGGCAAGCGAATCTTCCTCAAAACATTCAGAAAAAATAGTTAAGTTGCAAAACTAGAGAGTAAAAAGTTCATACAAAACATGTCAGGGGTTAGGAAATAAAAATCAGCTTATCATTACCTAAAAACACTCGTTGTCCATTAAACAAAAAACACAGAGAGCAGACTGTCGGTGAAATTCGTACGACAAAGCATATATCACCATACGACAAAATAAGTTAGCATAAACTATCATACGACAAAACCAATAATCCCAAATGATAATTCAACTTAAAAGCAGACTCTTACGATAATACATACATAACCAAACGATAAATTACTAAAAAAAAAATTGTCGTACGAGCTGGAATGAAGTATAATACGATAATGATTTCAGTTTCATCAATAATGTGCAAAAATTGTGAGAATGAGGCAAAATTTAGTTTTCTGCCTCGTGGTGGGTGCCAAACTGTGTGTGTGGCAAATGTATCATCAAATATACAACCAAACACTTCAATAAAATATTACATCAAAATGAATTAGCATCAAAATAAGAATCAAAGCATTGTACAAACACCCGTTAAGTCAGTCTATAGCTTCCTAGTTGAAGTGAGTGTGATTCTCATAAATGCCCATCATATTAGAAATGGTGAATCTGTGGCTTGACTATCTCAAAATGGAAGATTCAATGCAAGAATAAGCAAGATGCATATACTTGCATACTTTTCTCTAAAAAAACTTTAAGAATGAAATACATGATCTAGAAAGCTAAATGCATAGTAATCATGAAGAATGAAGCTGCAAATGAAAGTGTAAGCTACCAAGGATATGAGAATTGCATCTACCATTAAGTGATAAAAGAAACTAAGATGCCATTATTTTTAAGAAAAGAAACTACAAATGCATATGCAAGTAAACTAAGTTATGAAAGCAAGAGTTACGAGTGCACAAGAACCCTAGAGAAAAATTAGCATTATAACTCTACGCTCAAGATTGCCTTCTATGAATGAGAAAAGGGAGGTATCCATTTTATAGGAAATTCCAAGAGATGGACGGTCGGGTTTCAACTAGGAAGAGTGGTTGAGATGTAACTTCCCTTAATCCATGTGTGCTTGATCTAAGTGAAGTGCTTCTTATTGGTCAACTTTGTGGAGGATGAGAAAAAGTCAGTATTTTCCCATTTAATTTCTTTATTTGATTTTCAATGTGCTCACACATGTGTGAGGATGTGTGAATGGGTTGATTTAATTAAAAGAGATTTAGGACTTTTAATTAAATTCAATGGTTTAAGCAATTAAGTGATTTGAGGCTTTTAGGAATTTGATTTAACAAGTCATGATTAAAATTATGTAATAAAATTTGATTACATGCTTCATAATTAGGGTCTATAAATGCATGTCTTTGATTTAAGATTTATTAAGACCAATTAATCAAAAATAAGGGCTATAGGTTTGCTAGACCAATTTTAGGTGATTACAGAACTACACAGTAATCTATATCAATCTAAATTGGATATTCAAAAGGATCCTGCTAATGTTTAGGCTCTAGAAAACCTAACACATTTTACAAACTCGCTGAGAAGAGTAAAACGATACAAGATCCAAGGTGGCAAAACTAGAGCGAGAGTTAATTGGCTCAATAATGGAGACAACGGTTCAAATTATGTCTTCCAGTTTCTCAAGAGAAAAGAATCCAAAGTCAAGATTAACTACATCTATGAGGCAAGCACCACTATTAGAACTGAGGAGGAGCTTTGTAGATTTCTACTCGAAGTTCTTTAGCTCTAAGGAAGAAGGAACTACTATGGAGGTTGTGAGGTGCAAGATCTAGAATATTATTCTTTCCAAATTACAAGATGAGGATTCTCTCTCTCTAAGCAGGCTCATTATAGTAGATGAGATTATTGGAGCTATCTTCAACATGAGTAATGAGAAAGTGCCTAGGTCAGATGGGCTGCATATTGATTTTTACAAGGAGAACATTGATTGGATTGGACAGGATCTTCTTCAGATTTTCAATGAAGCTATAGAAGATGGTACACTAGGATCAGTGATCAATGCATGAATTATAAATCTTATCTCCAAAGATAGAGATAATACCCTTATCAAGAACTAGAGGCCAATCACCCTTCTTAATGTTTATTATAAAATTCTAGCCAAACTACTAGCTTGAGGGTTGGTGCATATTCTCCCTAGGGTGATGAGTCCCACTCAAACTGGATTTTTGAAAGGTAGATACATACTGGAAAATTTTATCACTTGTTGGGAGGCCATGGAATGGGCCAAGACTTCTAAACAACATGTCATTATGTTGTTGATAGATTATGAGAAGGCTTATGAGAAGATTGAATGGAGATTCATCTTGATGATGTTAGAAGCACCGCGATTCCCCAAATCATTCAATTAGATGGTTTTGAATTTGATGAAGGGAGCTACAACTGCTATAGAGATTAATGGGATTAGATCTAGATTCTTCCATCTCTCCAGATCTATCAGACAAGGATTCCCACTTGCCCCTTCCCTTTTTGTTATTACAACTGACTCACTATACTATATTCTTAGAGACAATTCAATATCTCCTAGAGTCAAGGTTATTTTGTTGCCTGATAAAAATGAACTTTCTAAAGTCCAGTTTGCGAATAAAACCTCCATCATCATTGAGATAAATGAGACCAACTTTTTTAATCTCATGGTCAATCTATATATATTCTACTTGGTCTTGGGAAGTAAATTATCCATCCCTAAATCCACCTTGTTGGGTTGGGAAGATTCCCCAACTAGTTATAGTAAAAAAAAATGCATTCTCCTGGGGGATTTCATCAGATTAGATACCTTGGCATACCCTTCTCGGTTAGTGCTAACTTGAAAACTATGTGGGAATGGCTTAAAAATAGGATTGAGGGGAAACTGAACAAGTGGAACAACAAGTTTCTCTCCCTTGTGGGAAGATTGCAAGTCTGTTAGAATATTATCTTTGCCTATATAGTTTACTACTCATCGACCTATCTTTTTAATCAATCACAGATAAATTATATCCAAAATGTCATCAGAGACTTTTTATGGTGTGATGGGGAAGGAAAAAAGAAGAAGCATGCAGTTAGGCGAGATTGGTGCATCAGGAGCCTAGATCAAGGAGGTTTGTGTTTGAAATATTTGATGTGGCAAGGAATTGCTTTGGAAGTCAAATGGATTTCCAAAGCCAAAAAAGGTGACGAACCTTGGAAAATATTGGTTAGGAGAAATATTAATAGAGCCACACCTGCCCATGCAAAATCTTTGGAGAACCTACCTATTAATGACCTTCTACCAAGTAAGATAAAATTGAGAGTGACAAGGACTGTTGTATTTCAATCTATTTGGAAAGGGATGGGAGGAGTTTAGACATTGTATTTTAGTTAATGTGATCTTTGATCCTAGCCAAAACATCTATAGAGAAAAGTCTATTTGGTGGAATCTCAGTAAGGGAGACAAATCTATGGTCCTACTTTAAGGTTGTTCTACGAGGAAATAAGATTGTTTTGGCATCAATACCTTCTTAGACATTATTTAGATTGGGGAAATGGTTAGTTGGAAAGAGCTTATGGATAAGTTTGATCTTCCCCACTCCCACTAGAGAACCTATTCCATCCTAAAGGAGGCAATCCTACCTCTCAAATTGCCTAGGGCCTGTTGTGCTAACTCTGATAGGTTGTCCTTGATAAAATGGTCTGATGGCACCCCCCTTTGGAATACTAAAGCCAACTATGTTTATAAGATTATTTTTGGGACTAATGATATATTTGAACACATTATTGCTAAGAGGAACCTAAATTTTGACAACACTAATTGGAGTAAACATCTTATGAAAATGTGGCACACCCATATTGAGCCTAAAATATTGTGTTTCACGTGGCACCTTCTTCTGCATAGGTTACCTATAAAGAAATCGGATGGGGAGCTACACATTTGTTCCTTTTGCCATAACTTTGAGTCTATCTGAATATTTTTTTTACTGTGATTTTACCAAGAAAGTATGGGGTCTCTTTGGTCTAGAGTTGAATGTCAATTTCTCTCTGTTGGAGGTTGTGTTTGGGTATTTCTTGGGCTTGGATAAAATTTGTAACACTTTTTGGTCTATTCTTTCCCTCCATATTCTTTGGCACATTTGGAAGCTTATGAATGGTGATATATTCAATGGTAGAGGTAGAATAATTATTAATTCTTTGTGGATACTCATTGCTCAAAATATTGCCTTGCAGGTTTCTTTGGTAGTGCAGGTCAAGGAGCACAAAGCACTGAAGGTGCCCAGAGAAGTTTGGAATGTCCTTGAAAAAGAGAAGGTGTCATTTTGCATGTCCATGAAGACTAATGTGGATTTTGACTACGATCTCCCTCTCTCTCAAATACTAGACCGGATTAAAGATAGCAAGAAGGTGTGAGATGTTAGAGACAAAGGACATACAACTCCCCCACATGTAATCAATTCAGTAGCTGCAACAATCTCTGATATTCAGACAGTGTCACATACCCAGGTTTCCAGTACAGTTGGTTATGACAATGGAACTATAACACCCTCCTCCTCTTCCTTGGGAGGCATGACTTTCCAATCCACATAATGTGATTATGCAGGACAACGAGAAGTTGAAGTTGGTAGATGGTCCTATGCCATGGACTGCATGGTTTCCATTAGGACAATAGTTCTTATATGTTTTATGCATGTGATGTATTCCCCCTAGTTTGGATATCTTATACCTTTGTAAGGGGATTTTGTATATAGTTTGGTAGTTGTCTCAGGTCTGGTATACTCATTATAAACTCTCAATGATGTAATGAATTTTCTATATTATGCTTAATAGAAAAAAGATTGATTCTTTCAAAGCGTTATTTACTTAAAGATAACAATTACATATTTGGAGTCTATAAATATGTCTCATGTGGACTATTAAAGGGTCTGAACTTTGTAAAAACATAGTATCTGGTTACCATTTTTGGGAGAGTTATGATAATTTAATTAAGGAATAATTTTGGTTGGTATTCTCTTATATTTATTTGTCTGTGTGCAAATTTTAGCTCTTCTTTACGAGTGCTTAATCTGTGTGTTGATATTCATTCAACATTTCTCTATGTTAGATCTTTTATATTTCTAATTACTAACTTTTATGACTCATCAACATGTGTGTTATGTGTTTGGTATATTTCTAGTTTTCTGGGTCTTGCTAAAAAGTTTTGGTTCCTAGTGTTAGTTGTGGCTAAAATATTAAGATCTGTTCGAATGTACTATTCAATTTTCCTGCTAATGTTTGATTTCCAAGAAATGGAGTGCAAAAATGGTGATAAACCCTAAACCCTAGGTGTTATGTTTTCAATCTTGGAAGTGTATAGGTTTAAAACCCTAAATTCTTTGGGAAATTTTTATATTCCTTCGTTACTTTTCCCACTCACTTAAAATCTTTTGACCCATGTGTTAATTCTACCATTAAGTGGTGTCCTATTTGATTTATCCTAAGTCCTAATCACTTTGATTTTTCCTAAGTCTATATGCCCCACAAGCCTTTTATTATAATAATCATGTGTTGCGCAACTCCACTTTAATCCAACGCATAGTGTAAAGACTTGAAGCCAAGATGCAGTCGATCTACCCATCAAGCCATTAAGCCTGAGCACCATGTGTATTTGGTAGGTTTGACATATGTTAAAAGGCTATGATTAAAGTGCATAAAATTTATTTTTTATTGGACAGACGACGTGTTGGCTTAACGTCAAGATGCAGTCAATCTATCAATCAAGGCATTAAGTCATTGTGACACTTGTCCTTTTGATGATGTGGGTCCTATTTGCATTAAGTTAACCGTAGACTAAAGTACTGACAAGTTCTGATCATTCCTACGATTGGCTTAAAGAATTGAAGTCGAGGTGATCGAGATCTACCCATCAAGCCATTAATCCTGAGCTTCACGTGTCCAAGTGGGTCCGGCTGAAGTCAAAAGGAAGAAATTAAAAAGCAAGCACTTGAAGTTAATCTAACGATCGACTTAAAGACTGAAAGAGAAAGATGAATATCTTTATTTATTAATCCATCAAGTCGTTATGACATCTGGCAGTGGTGACATCATGATCCTGGGGCCGTTGAGGTAGTTAAAAGAGTATTAAGTTAAAGAAGATCTAACAGTCAACTTAAAGGCTTGAAGCAGAGATGTGGTTGATCTAGTGTTCAAGCCATTATGCCTTTGCACCACATGTCATGTCCAAGAAGTTATAACTGCAATTAGTAAAGATGGTGGTCAAGTAACCAGTAATCAAGTTAAGTCAAATCGGACGGCTCACGTAAAGGCTCAATGAAAAAGTGGTCAAAATCTATCTATTAAGGCATTGTGACTTATCGACACTTGTCCTCATGAGGTCGTGGGGACGGAGTTAAAGGAAGGTAAGGCACCGACAAGTTTCAAAGGATCCAATAAAAGGCATAATAGCTTAAATAAAAGTTTCTTGACATCTAGTCTTTGAGGCATCACTCCTGAATGACACCTAGCAAAGTCTAATCTCGTTCCCGGGTAGTTGAAAGATATCTGCGGTGGTGTTTCAAAGTTATGAAAAGGTTTTATCTCAGTCATTAATTTTGGGCCCATGCCAAAGTGACCATTATAGCCGGTATTATTTGAATATTTGAATTTGCACAGAGGATTTCACCAGCAGTGGATTTAGGTTATTGTCACAGAGCCATAAATAAATCGATTTGATTCTTTGGATCAATTGCACCAGAGCCTGAGCAGTTGAAGAAAACAACAACAAACTTGGATGTGATGGATGAGGAATTAAAATGGCACCTGGCACCTGATTATAGAGCACAAGGAGGGTAATTATCATCAAGAATAGTGTAAGTTAGCCTGTATTGGCGGTCACTATGTCTCTTAAAAACTTTCTTAAGTTATCCTAAATATTTGTGAACAAAGGTGCCAACTGGAAAGATTTGAAATCATTTCCAATCAACTGCTCAAGTGTTTTTTCCACCGACTGAAAGTACGTAACTAAATTTTTGTCTTTCAGTGCTATTAGGTTTAGCCTATCCATCTTAATCTTGTTACATCCTTTTTATCTAAAGGATTCCAAGATGGATAGTGCTCTCTATATATAGCAAGTTGTAAGATATTGTTAAGGATGGTGAATTTACAACTCCGAGGCAGATTTCTTATTTTTGTCTAGTTTTCAAGATTTTTGGCTCTCTAAATGTATTGAAGCAGAAGTGTATTAATAAAATACAGTGGAGTTTCATGTTTCACATCTATGATGTCTTCTTGTATTTTTGTTTATGCTCTTGTATGTTTAATCTATAAGGCATTCTAAGCGTACTGGTCATAAGGTAACCGTGTGATTATTTGTAAGTTTCTTTCAAGGAAGGAGTAAATCTTATGAGTAGTTCCAGAGGGCTAGATATTAGTGTGAGAATTTGATACATGAGTGTGGAAATGAAAAGATAGTTTGTAAGGCACTCTATCTAGACTTCATATGTGTTTCCATTAATTAGTTTTTGTCAATATATACTTCAATTGACTCTTTTCCCGGGATTAAGCATTGGTCTAGGTTTTGATAAGTAGTTATCATCATCAATCTTAAATCTAAACAATCATTTACATTTATGTTTTTAAGAACATATATGCTTAATCAATTGTATTGAAGAATACAATTCAATTTGTTGATTCCTTGAAGAGAGAATCATTAGGTTAGCCTTCCTGAGTCAAGAAATCTAAAAAGAAGAAGGATGAGAATCCTTGTTTCGCTGTGATTTTCTCTTGTCAAGTTCATTGTCTGGTTTATTAAGCTCCGCGTTAAACTGATCATAGTCATTTGCAAGAAGTGCTATCAGTTGTTGTAGTAAAAGGCAAGAAGCAAATTAGTGTAGCCCTTGATCCACTGTTAAAGTTACTGAAAAGTAGTAATCTATAAAAGGTACACCCGCCTGAGTCTGTGGAGCTCAAAGAAGGAGGATTTATTGTAAAGCTCATAATGACTAATTGTTTATAGTCCATTTCTTGGTCAGTTTATTAATATTTTCCCATACTAGTTGTGGGTGGTGACTCTAACTTTGTGCATTCCAGTGTGATTTGCAAATTGAAATATTGAAGATTCTTGTCTGATCTTAAAATGAGTCAGCAAAGAAACACCATGTCTTAGTTTAGAGCTAATACTGAAAAAGATATAGGAGAAGAGCTCCATACACCTATAAGGAGACAATGGTCCAAGAGAGGTGGATCAAATAATAATTATCCCAATACTTCAAAGGGGAGAATGGAGACCCCTGTCCCTGAGAGAAGGTCATCCTAATCTAAGAGTACAGAGCAATCAAGGCCAATAGGTCCTTATAGAGCTTATGATCCTTTCAAAGATGGAGAGATGACAAATGTAGGATTCTTCCCTGCAGAAGAAACTTTAGAACAACTAGGAGATACATCTATTGCTGAAACAACATCTTATGATTATGATAAATTGAAAGAAGAGCTCATGGATTTGAGAAGAAAAAAAGATGAACATGAATTAGAGATAACAGATGCAAGGAAAAGGCACGAACAAGAGCTCTATGATTTGTTAATTAAGAGGCAAGAACTCTGGGTAGAGACAAGAAGAAATGAGATTAAGGCTAAAAGCCTAAATAAGGAAGTTAAAGGTCTAAACACGGACTTGTTCGGTGACCTTGAAGCTTTGAGGCAAAAAGCTGCAAATAATAGATCAAATTATAACAAAGATGAGTTTTCAGAAGAAGGACCTGTCATGAGACAATTGCACCCTCATGAGATTGAGAAAATGCAAATCTCAAGAAGAGTGATAAAAATGTCTCTAATAAAGGCAAGAAAAATGCTATTAGCATAACTATAAACGAGCCTAAGCAAAATAAAAATATCCCTGCAGGAATGTCTCAAGTTGACATAGAACTTGTGCAAGCCAGAAAAGCCAAAGAAGATTTAGCCAAGCAGCTAGACAAGTTGGAAGCCAAAGAAGATTTAGCCAAGCAGCTAGACAAGTTGGAGCTAGAAGTTGTTGCTGCTGACATGACAATGAGGATAGCTTTCTTTCATACTACCAGCAATACTACTACAAGTAGTTGTATGTCTGTTAATACTAGTACACAACAAAAAAATCCACTAGGTGGTGTTGGCCCAGCTGCTCAACCGTCTGGTGTTGGTCCAAGTGTTCAACATGTTGGTCTTGGTCCAAATACTCAAAGCTCTGGTCTGAAACAAGGAGGCTCTCAACCTATCCAAAATCAAGGAGGTACAACAGACCAAGTGGAAACAATCCTTTGGGAAACTTCCAAATACGACCTATTCAATAGGACAAATATAGACCTCTTTTCTTTGATGGCATCCCTGTTCATCCCAACATGATTCCTAATGAGGTAAGAGATCAAATCCCTAAGTTCATAGGAAATAATGTCATAACCTGTGAAGAACATTTAAAAGCTTTCATAGATAAAATTACTAATTTTGAAATAGAACATGAAGATGTTATTATGAATCTTTTTGTTCAGTATTTGACAGAAGATGCAAGGGAATGGTTTAGAAATTTTCCTAATGATAGCGTAGCATCTTGGGAAGAATTTGTTAAATATTTTAGGGAAAAATATAGAGAACATGTTAACTCTAGTTATATGTTAAATGAATTTAACAACATCAAAAAATTCCCTAATGAGAGCATGGCAGAATTTAACAATAGGTTTCAAAAGGCCATGAAGAAATTGTTCCAAGTGTTGAGGTTAGATGAACAAGTATGTCTAACCACCTATTTCAATGTTGTTGATGGGAAGATTCCCTATCTTCTCAGAGATAATAATCCAAGTACCTTGAGAGAGACCAATAAAACAACAATAGACATTGAAAGCAATAGGCAAGCCTCAGGCAAAATGGGGAAAAGGGAGGATGGCAAACTCTGGAAAGAGAAAGGAAAAGCAAGCAAACCTATTAAGGAGGATGACGAGGTTTATAAATTGGTGACTGTAGTAAAGGATCTTACTGCTAAGATGAATAAAAATGATGACAATGAGTACCAGTATCAAAGGTATGATAAACAGCCTAATCTGAGGAGTATGCCATATAGAACAAACTAGAAAGATGGTAATCCAATCCCTGAGGACCAAGAAAACTAAAAGGCCAAAGAAACCCTTGATCCCCTAAAAAGGAATAGCACAAACTATGTAGAGAAAAATCCCTGGTGTGCTACTTGCAACATGCCTCACTCTTCATACCAATGTGCGGTAGCCCAAGCCCTAGCTGGTCAAATGGGAGAGGGAGATGAACAATCAGGTCCAGAACAAGAAGGTCTTGCTGTGAACATGTTCACTGTTAGGAAGCCTTATCCCTGGTCTCCTGAAAAGGGTGAACCTATTGAAGATGTGACCAATAAAAGAAGTAAATACCTAGAATACCACCCCAACTTGTCTCTGATTTGAATGATAAGACTGGTATTGTATCTCAAAGAACTATCAATGCAGTGGGTGATGAAAAGGAGCACCCCCATTTCAGATTACCAAGTGACGAAGAGAAAAAATCCCTAACAATGGAAGCAATAAACCAAGCTAGGGGTGCATACAATCTAATAAATGGAATAGTTGATCCTGATCAAGGTAAACTTACCTCTGTTTTCATTAAAGAGGATGCCCCACAAAATGCTATAGAATCTCATCACAAGGGTAACAAAGAAAAGAAATCTTCAAAGCAAACAATATATTCTTTTGATTAGAAGGAGAAAGAGGAAACAAAAATAGAAGAACAAGTGGCTACTGGAAAATCCATGAAAGGTAAAAGGATAGGTGATGCATCTTCTAAATTGCCTATGGTTGAAATGAGACATGCTCTTACTCAGATGATAGTTTCAGTCCCACTGATGGGGATGTTGAAAATAAAAAAGCATAAGGAAGCCACACTTGCACTTTTGAGAGGGATAGAAGATACCCCTATGTCAAACCAAGAAGAAATACCCTTGACATTTAATAATGATAAAGGAGAGATTCCATCTGTCAAGGAAAAGGAAAAATAAGAAAAGGATTAGAAAAGAGCAAAGAATAATCTAACATCTGCATTGACAATGTGATTACTCAAGAACCACTTTCAGTGGATCCTTTTTATGTAAATTTGATGATAAATCATTTGCTAGTCAAGAATTGCATGATACACTCTAGTGCTGCAACTATTGTAATGCCATAGCATGTCATGAAATAATTAGGCCTTCACGTCACTACTCCTTCTAGAAGTTGTTATGCAATGGACTACAAAGAGGTTCTTGTGATAGGAACACTAAAAGACATTGAAGTGAAAATTATTGCATTCCCTGAAGCTACCTACATAATGGATATAGTTGTTGTAGATACAAAACCTCTTTATGGTATGCTTTTTTCTAGACAGTGGGTAGCAACACTGGGTGGAAGATTGCAACTAGATTTATTATATGCAACAATTCCTATAAATGGTACTGAGGTCAAGTTGTATAGAGAGCCCCGTTCATCTATCATGGTGGAGATGGTCATGCCTGATCAATTAAATTGTTGTGTAGATATTGACATGGAAAACTTTGTTATTGAGGAGATCAAGCCACAATTAAGGAACATTGATCTAATTGTTGACGAATTGTTGTTACAACAAGATGGACTGTGGTAGATGTACTTTGATGGAGGATGCTCCAAGGAAGGATCAGGAGCAGGTGTTTTGTTCATATCCCCATCATGTATTACTTTTAATTACTCTTTCTTGTTAACCTTTCATTGTACCAACAACACATCTGAGTATGAAGCACTAATATTGGGAATGGATATTGCCATTAAGCATGGTATAAAATGTTTACAAGTTCATGGGGATTCCCAACTAATCATAGCTCAGATTAGGGAAAAGTATAAATATGAAAGGTCCAACAATATTATTGCAGAATTTCTTGCCAATGTTTACAAGATGATAAACTTAGATTGTATAAATATATTGTCTGGGATAGATTAGAATTCTTTGATGCTTTTAATATTCTTTGGGTAGAAAGGTCCAACAATATCATGGCAGACTTTCTTGCCAATTTTGCTTTGAAGAATGATGATATTAGCCTTGCTACATTATATGTGGTGGAAGTTAAAAATAGGCCTGCAGTACATGACAATATTCATAACTGGCAAGTTTTTGAGGATGATGAAGATATCCTCAAATTTATTCAATGTGTGGATCATTATGATGGCCAGAAAATTGATTGTATTTCTTTAATTACAGTTGTAAATGGTAATGTATGCATTTTTTAGAATGAAATTGTACAATTAGCATCTAACCATATGCCAAAGAGACTAGTGGAACTAGCAGGCATTTTCATAATCAATGACAATTACATGTCACAAAAATCCAATGCCAAGGTGGAAGACTTGGAAGAAATAAATTTGGGATCAGAGTCATCTCCTCAATTGGTCTACATTGGTAAAAAGTTGGATAGGAATGTGAGATTGAATCTGATAAAGATATTGAAGAAGTATAAATATGTTTTTCCTGGTCTTATGAGGATCTTAATTCTCATAGAGAAAACTTATTCCAGCATGACATCCCACTAAAAGAGGACGTGAAACCATTTAGGCAAAAATAAAGGCCTATCAACCCATTGTTGGCCACCAAAATGCAAATGGAGCTGATGAAGTTGAGAGATTCTAACATAATTGAACCTATAAGACATTCATCATGGGTGTCAAACTTGGTCCCTGTAAGAAAGAAGAACTGGGATATTAGGTTATGTGTTGATTTTAGAAACTTGAATGTTGCCTCACTGAAAGACAATTATGGATTACCCAATATGGAGGCTATGCTACAAAAAGCGATTGGATGTGATCTACTTTCTATGATGGATGGGTTTTCTGGGTATAATCAGGTACTGGTCAAGGAGTCTGAACAATTCAAGATTGCATTTACTACTCCTTGGGGAACCTATGTATATGCATGTATGCCTTTTGGTCTAAAGAATGCTGGTGCAACTTTTCAGACGGAAATGGACGTGGCCTGAAAAGATCTTATAAATGTTCTTATGGTAGTCTATCAAGATGACTTGACTGCTTTTTCAAAAAAGGCTAAATATCAATGCAACCATTTGTAAATGGTATTCATTAAAGCTATGGAATATGGAGTTTCTTTGATTCTAAAAAAGTACCGGTTTGTTGTCACAGAGGGGAAGCTTTCAGGGAACATAGTATCAAAAGAAGGGGTAAGGATAGACCCAGAGAGAATTGAAGCTATCCAGAAAGTCCTTGCTCCTAAAAACCTTAAAGGGGTGTGATCATTCCTAGGGTAGATTAATTTTTTTAGGAGGTTCATTGCAAATTTTGTAGAGTTGGTTAAGCCAATAGTTAAACTTTTGAAAAAAGATGTAAATTTTGAATGGGATCAAGAGGAACAGTTATTGTTTGAGAAAATTAAACAAGCAATCTAAGAAGCCCCTGTCCTAGTATCTCTTGACTATACTAAACCGTTCTCTTTGTTTACATTTGCCTCTTTTCACACCATTGTTGCAGTACTGTAGCAGAAAGATGAGGAAGGGTTTGAGCATCCTATTGCATTCTTTAGAAAATCATTACAAGCAGCTGATTTGAATTCTCAATTGACGGAGAAACAAGCCTATTCCCTAGTAAAAGAAGTCAAAGCATTCAGACCCTACTTGGTATGTGCCAAAATTAATGCATATGTTCCCCATGCTGCAGTCAAGGACATTTTGTTCCAAAGTGAAGTGACAAGGAAAAGGTGCAAGTGGATCAACAAAATTTAGGAGTTTGATTTGGAGACCCACATTAATAAGCTGGTAAGAGGATTGGGACTAGCTAAGCTGGCGACAGAAGAGAATTTTGATTTAGTCCAAGTAAACATTGTTAATACTTGTGGAGAAGTAGTTACAAGTATTGAGATGAAGCCCTGGCATATAAACATTGTATATTTTCTAAGGAATGTTAGTTTCCAAGAAAATTTAAATGATAACCAAAGGAAAAGTCTGAGATTACAAGCTCAAAAACATGTCCTATTGCAGGGTGACCTGCTTTGGAAAAATAGGGATGGGATATTGATTCTATGCTTAGACAAAGGACAATCTAAAAGCATCTTGAGAGAAATGCATTCTGGGATGTGTGGAGGACATTGTTCAGCTAGAGAAACAACTCACAAGATCTTAAGGGCTGGATATTATTGGCCTTACTTGTTTAAAGATTCCCATTCTTTTGTTAGGAAGTGTGAACCATGTCTGAGATTCTCCAATAAGGTGAAGTTTTCACATGCCCTACTGCTAAATCATGTAGTAGAAGAAGCACCTTTTGCTATGTGGGGAATAGACTTTATTGGAGAATTTGTAGAAAAATAAAGTGGTGGAAAAATTTGGATCCTAGTTGCTACTGATTATTTTACTAAATGGACAGAGACAATTCCAACTAAAAAGGCTACAAGCACAGTAGTGATTGATTTTCTGATGGATAATATCATTACTAGGTTTGGTGTCCCTCTCAAACTAGTTATGGATAATGCAATGTGCTTTAGATCAGAAGAGTTCACTGATTTTTGCTCACACATGGGAATTGTCATATTCATCACCATACCATCCATAGGGAAATGCGCAAGCAGAATCCAGTGATAAGAGTATTTTGCAAATACTGAAAAGGGCATGGCATGAAAAGTTGAAGCTTGCCTTATGGGCAGACATGATCACCATGAAAAGAGAAATAGGGAAAGCTCCTTTTACGTTAGTGTATGGTGTGCAATCCAAAATGCCAGTAAATAACTTGCTTCTAGTCTACAAGTTCATCCAAGATGAACGGTTAGAAATATCCAAGCCAATGCAAGAAAGGATGATTCAGTTGGTAGAATTGGATGATATGAGAAGAGATAGCCAGGAGGAGAATATTAAATTGCAACAAAAGATGAAATATATTTTTGATAAAAGGGCTAATGAAAGAAAATTCCAACCTGGTGACTTGGTGCTTCAATGAAATGGCAGGGCTAAGGATAAGGGGAAACATAAGAAATTTGAATCCTTGTGGTTAGGTCCTTTTATTATCTATCAAAATTTTGGAAAGGACTCATATCTCCTCAAGAATATGAATGTTGAAGAACCAGAATTGCCAGTGCATGGACAATTTCTTAAAACAATCTTCAATTGAATCAAGTTTTTCCATGCACAGTAGTCTTGATAGCAATATCACAATTTGGCGAAGATGTTGCTAAATTTGTTTATTTTTTTGCTTGTGATTCACCATTAGGTATTGCATTGATGATTATTTGTGAACCACCCTCCAAGTGAAATTTATCGACTTTTATTTTGCTTGCCAAGTCTATGGCAAACAAAGCTGCTTGTGCCTCTACTTCATTATTTGTCTCATCCTTCAATTTTTAAACTCCAAGAACCATCATATTGCTCATCCAATCACAAGGAACACAATTAGCTCTTAGCTAATTGAAGGTCCCAAATATCCTTGGGATACACCATCAAAATTCAATTCGACCCATCCTTCCTCAAAAATCTACTCTACATTCTTGTTCCGATTAACACATAACTTCCCATTTAGGACACGAATGACATAAAGATATTAAACTAAATAATAAAACAACAATTAAGCACCGAAAGAAAACAAGAGGAAATAAAGTTTAGATCAAAAAGAAGAGATTACCACAATCCATGATAGTGACTAATTAACAATTTCTAGATTTGATTGTTTTGATGCAAAAATTCATAACACAATCAAATCCAGAAAGTGTTAATTAGTCATAAAGTTTAGAGTTAAGCCTCAAGCCAAATAACTCATTAAAGTGAACATTGTTAAGTCATATAAAGAAGGCCGCGGGTTTGTAATAATTACATAAAATACAAAAATGTATACCAGATTATAGAAAATTATACAATTTTTTGAAACAATACTAGATCTAGACCTTCCTTTTGCAAACGGTTTGTGAAAGAAAGCTTTTTGGGAGAACAACATTTTCGGTGGATCCAGTAGAAGAAATCCGCGATCCACAAACCCTAGGAGTTCTTCAAAAGGTTTGTGGAAGAAAACTTTTTTGGGAGATAAAATTTTTTGGTGGATGCAGCAGAAAGAAATCCGCGATCCACAAACCCTTGGATTTCTTCGTTGATTGATTATCATTGTTACCTGTGCAGAAGTTTAGGTCGCTGTAGATTGGGAGTAAGGGGAAGAGCAAATTTATGCGTCCATCTTCTCTTTTAGTTTGAGTAAAAATGGCATCGAGCATGACGGAAGATAGCATATTTGAAGGCGAGGACGAGCTATCTTCAATGACCACGGAAGAGCTTATAAGGGGAGCTCGGCTCTTTGATACTGAGAACCGTATTCTGAAGGTATTTATAATGTCTTTTTCTTGTGTTTTGCTTTTCTTTTAGAGGAAATACCCCGCTGTTAGTTAATTGTTTGGTTGTGTGGTGTTTGAAGGATGAGGTGCAGAGAACAACACTGGAATTGGATGGAACCAAAGAAAAAATAAAGGAAAATCAGGAGAAAATCAAATTAAACAAACAACTTCCGTACTTAGTCGGTAATATCGTTGAGGTATGATTTTGAACAGTTTTAATTGTGTACGTTAGCTTTACTGTAACTGTACTTTCCGAAAGACAAAACAAATGGTAGGCTGAGAGTTTGGATTGAACCTAATTTTTTTTAATCAAAATTTTGGGAAACGGTGGTATTGATGATCCACCTAATTTTTGTTTTAATCTCATTAGATATTGGAGATGAACCCTGAAGAAGAAGCCGAAGAGGATGGTGCAAATGTTGATTTAGATTCTCAAAGAAAAGGCAAATGTGTCGTGCTGAAGACATCAACACGGCAAGTAAGTATTTTAGCTGCTATTTACAGAACTGTACTTTTTTAGGTATTAATTTTGAATGATCTTATATTTCTTACTAAACAAAAAATGATAATGCATTTATATTTTTCATTGCTATTTGTATGAGAGTGCATATCTTGACATAGCGTGATTGTGATGGCTGGAAACAGATTCTTTGGTTTTTACTTAATTTTCAAAATCTAGCATCCCTTTCTGGCATACTATTTAATTTTTTGAAAGCTGCTTGCTTCATTTTCTAAAATCATTATTGTCTATAGAATACTATCCGAATCTCGCTTAATCAATGGCCTTATATAAGCTTAAAGCATTCATAATATAATATATTTTGAGTGACATTAAATAATTTATTTGAAATTGTGGTTGCAGACAATCTTTTTGCCTGTGGTTGGGCTAGTAGATCCAGACAAACTCAAGCCTGGGGATCTAGTGGGAGTGAATAAAGATAGCTATTTAATACTTGACACTTTGCCATCAGAATATGATTCTCGTGTAAAGGCTATGGAAGTAGACGAAAAACCAACTGAGGATTACAATGACATTGGGGGGCTTGAAAAACAGGTAATAAGCCACCTGATTCTGCAATAAAAGGAATGTACCATTTGTATTTTAATGTTCTGTAAATTTTAATCATTGATATATTTATTTATTTTAACTGTATCTTTATTCACACCTAATCCATTTATTTTCTTTGTAATTGTTTGATTTCTTAGACTATTTATTTTGAGCACTCTTTTTTATTTGCCAATGTATATGACTGAAAATTTTAAGATAAATATATGCCTAGTCTTTACCATGGTGCATGCACTGGATATGTGATATGTATTTGTCATTTGACCTAGTAAGCTCTGAAATTTATACAGTCAAGACCTCTCTGCCCGCTGTAATAATATTCCTTTATAAGGTGATAAATCAGATCACACAAAAGTTCAAAATGGATTCTGAATAGAATTCTTTTGTGAAGCATTGAATTGACTAGAACAGAATCAGGTGTTTGACTATTTATTTATGTCATTTTAGGAGTTTCCCAGTTATATTAGTAAGATGCTAAGAGTTTTGGTTTGTAACTGTCTGTCTGTGATTTATGATGTATGAGAACAAGGAGAGCTGATGAAGTTGTGCTTCTGTACAGATTACGGAGTTGGTTGAGGCAATTGTCCTGCCCATGACTCACAAGGAGAGTTTTGAGAAACTTGGGATTCGTCCACCAAAAGGTGTCCTTCTTTATGGTCCCCCCGGCACGGGTAAAACACTCATGGCTCGTGCATGTGCTGCTCAAACAAATGCCACTTTTCTGAAGCTTGCAGGTCCGCAATTGGTTCAGGTATGGAATTGCAGTGCTGCGTGCCAAATAGAATTTACCCACCAATATAGTATACGGATGGTAGGCAACTTTGCAGTGTATATGGATGAGTGGTGGTTTTACACCAGCTATTTGATTTTTGCAATCATAATTGTGTATGTTGTGTTTATGAACTTCAGACAGGGTAAGTGTAGTTTTTGCTTCAATCCCATAGGATATGATATAGAAGATACATTTCTATTTTATAGACTTAGTAATTTTTTTGTAATTCAAAGTAAAGCAGTCAATGGGATACCTGGCCCTTTAACCCTGAAAAGCATTGTTATCATGCAGAAATTGGACAACAATAGAGAGAAACACATTTAACAGCCTTGTATAAAGCTAAGTTACTGGTTCGGTGACGGGTTCGGGTACGAGAATCCGGTTTGTGGGTTCGTGATTTTTTTTCCATTATGATTTGATATATATATATACATATATATGTATATGTGTATATATACATATACATATAGATACATATATATGTATATGTATGCACACATACATATATATGTATGTATATACAAAAAAATAAGAGCAAAATAAGAGAGCAAATGTGAAATGAAAGGTGTTTGGAGGCTCCATATTATGGTCGTTTTAGGGTTTGGAGAAAAAATAATAAAAAATCATTTTAAGTCAGTTTGGGCCCACTTTAACTCAGTTTGGGCCGTGGGTCTCCGATGATCCACCAAATCCGCACTGGATCCCCCCGGGTTCGTGCTGGATTCATGCTGGATTTGCACAGGGTCTGTGCTGGATTCGTATAAGGTTCGTGTTCAGACCTGTGGGTCCGTCTGGATTCGAAGTGGTGCGGATCTAGACAGGCCCACAAGTCTGAACACGAAGCTTGTGCGAATCTAGCACAGACTAGTCCGTGAATCCAAACCCGGCTCGAACCCGGACCTGGTTTGAGGGTCTAGGGTCTGAATCCGGTAACTTAGGTATAAAGATAACATATATAATAAAATCTAACTCTAGAATATCTTCTAGAATCCAAGGGTAGTGTTACTTCTGTAATGGTGAAGAAACTTGTAGCGTGTTTGTATCTACCTATGACCTATGTTTCTTGTTCAGATTTAGATTTCGATTTGGGTTCTTGATCCTAGTAAGCTGATATAATTTTTTTTTGAAATGGGGTTTTCGAATTTGTAATCATAGCATCATGATCATACATAGTTCCAGACTCGTACTCGATGCAGACTTGGCAAGGCTGATTCGACTTTGGATTTGGCAAAAACTTGGCAAGACTCAGCAAAAACTAGGTTTCTGGGAGTCTTTCCCAAGCCGAGTTTCTGGAGAGTCTTGGGCCCTTGGGACTTGGCTAGGGTCACTCACTCGGAACTCGCCAAGATTTGGAGAGTCCAGGAACTATGTGATCATACCATCATAGAATCATATACTTCAAGTTGGAACCTGCAGGCGTACTAGATCAGGACCGGTATTGCGGGCACCAAGGGCCAAAGTTCCATAAATGGAAAACTTGCCAAGATCAAAACTTGCCATGGCCTGAAAAAAAATTCGGCCAATTCTCGGCAAAAAATTCATGAACTTGAAAAATTGCTTAAATTTAATTAGAAATGCATTTTTTTGCAAAATTCAATGAGAAGATGCATCAAATGAGTCAATAAATGAGAACACAAAAGAAACAAGTTGAGTAGATATATTTAAATGCAAAGTTGGTACAAAATCACATTCTCATGAGGAATGCTGATGGCTGGAAGCCTGGCAAGTAAAACTAAAAGTAAATACATCATTACAACTACATCTTCTTCTTCCCAACTTTAGTAAAAACTAAGGGAGAGGTAGAACTAGAGAATATAGTCCTAGAATTCTGCACCTTTAGGATGGGTGCCTATATATCCAGATGGGCATGGTTCTAGTTAGCAAGGGTTTGGAAGAGTATTTTTCCGCTTCAAATCCATCTCAAATCCGCTTCAGATCCGCCTCAAATCAATGGAAATCAGTTAGAAAGGGTTTGGAAGAGTATTTTTCTCCCTCTCAGCAAAATAGAAGTGAACAAATGACAAATAAAAATGATCGTGGGCCGTTTTTTTGCTTTAAACGCTTGAAGTTGACGCCATTTTCCCCAAAAACTCTGCAAGTGTTGGGCGAGTTTTTTTCAAAAACTATGCGAGTTTTTATAGCGAGTAAAAGTGGGAAAAACTCGCAGAGCCTACGAGTTTGCCATCTATGGCCAAACCTTGCAACTTAGCCTATGGCTCAAGTGGTGGTCAAGAAGGTGTACATCCATGTTGTCAAGAAGGAGAACAACACTGAAAAGCACCTGAAACATGTTGCTGAAGGACATTGTGTAGGGGAATTTGAGTATTACTGGTATACTAGGATAAACGTTAACTCATAGGTCTATTAAACTATTCGCCTCCATATACAAATTAGCAGTATCCAAACGATGTTTAGTGCCACAAATCACTTAAATGGTTGGAAGAAAGAGCTTTGATCAGCATGAGGAGCTCTTCGGCTTGCAGGGACTCTTTGCAGGTATTTGTGCTGAAGGGTGATGACCTCTTGAAGATAGAGGGCCAAGCACTACTGGTTAGAATCTCTGAAGAAAGTAGATAGGGTATCTGAAGAAAGCAGATAGTGTTCCTTAAGTCTCTGTAGAGGTAGTGGCATCTCCCTTGTATCTCATAGTAAATAAGGAGGCATTTGAAACAAAGTGTTCCTTGGCCTCTAAATGTTTAGCATGGATATGATAGAGCCATGAATCAGTGAGCTTGAATCTAAATGGATCCATCTGGAATCACATAAGCTGGGCCACATTTTAGAATTCTATTCTATTGTAATTTTTATGTTTTTATTATGTGATTTTATAGTCATTAGTAATGAGATTGTACTCTTGCAATAACTCATAAAGTTGCTTATATTTAGATATGTCAATGTTTGGATTTGTTGCCTTGATTCTTTGTTAAATATGTTGTGATTCATCCAATGGACTGCTATAAATACATTAATAGAACATGGTAATGTCACTGACAAGGTGATTACCCTCTGCGTTTGATAGGTTCAACTCCCTCTAAGGATGGTGGATTTTGCAATTTTTTGTATTCATTACTAGAAAGCACAAAAAGAACTTGAAAAACAAAAGGTAGAGAAAGGAACCCTAGATGGACTAAATACACACAAGAAAACCTAGCTTATCTAGAAAAAGGAAGATAATTGTAAATGTGAGACCTTTTTCTTTAATTTCCATAGGAATGTGTGAATGGTTTACACAATCAAACAACAAAAACTTTGTGTAAACACAGTCTTCATAAGTCAAATTTGGCAACATGTAGGGGATAGAAACTTTCACCTTTCAAACACTTGCATCCCATTGTACGAAGGGGAAAAAGTATGACATGTGGTTGAAAACTGACCTACTGGGCATGATTAAATTCTATTTGTCAAGTTGAATCTTACATTTTGCAGTAGGGATGTAATTCATGAGCAAGCTGAATTCCATCATGTTAAAACTTGCTTTTTCTTTTTTTTTTGATAGGTAACATATTTTTGTATTAATAAGATAAGTTCTTACAATAGAGTGAAAAGTAGGAGAGCATAAAAAGCCCTCAATTTGCCCCCTTACAATAAAGTTGATGCAAATAAACAAAAGGTATCAACACCTTAAGCTAAACCAACCCCAAAAGTGAAGAGGGAGAACCAAAAACTTGGATTACACCCTGCCATACAGAACGCCACCCAGCCGCATCACTCTTTGAACTAGGAAGCAGCATCTTCCTTGGTAAAGTTGGGGATGGAGCGATCATCTGCCACAGAGAAACGATGCCTTCTAGTACCCTTGCAGCCTCCACTCCAAGCAGTGACTCGTCAACCCACGTGCCTGCACTTGTGGACGCACTAGTCGCATCCCGTCCTCCCCTGCTCAATTGGTGCCTCAATGGCTCGCCATGTGGTTGCACGCTCTTTCTGGGGGTCGTCTTCATGAAACTCTTGTTTCCAGCCTCCACATCCCAGATATTTTCTTGCAGAAAGCTAATCATAGTCCGCCAGGCCCTAGCCACTTTCGGCAGATGGACTTCTCGTGGGTTCGCAGACGACCATGCCACCAGCGGCTGCAGTGGAGTATCTCTTCCTCCAATTTGCCTCCATGGATTCAGCCCCATGTTTAGCCCGACCCCCAGCACGGCCTGGTTTATGATCTCCTCAACCCCCAATAGCCATTGTTGGTCAATGCATGCATCTATGACCTTACGGACCTCTTCTTTCGTCTTCCCCACCATCAGAGCCAGCGCAACAAACAGTGAAGCAATGTCCAAATTTGACCTCCTCCGCCAGTATGCATCCATGAATTTCGGGCTGAAGAAATCCATGACAGCACTCGGAAAGGCCTGATCTTCAATGAGAAAGATGTTCTTCAGACGTCGGGCCTTGACTTTCCTCTCGTATGCCTGCGTTTGGTTGCATGATTCCAAAGCAAAGTTTGCCTCCATGACTGAAATTGCACCTCTGCGAAAGCTCTGTTCAACTTGTGTCGAGAAGTGAGGTCATTCTCAAATATAAATGCATTCCCACGAAGGGTCTGGAAACACGCATTCCAATTCCTTCCTGCGTGCGGCTTAATCACATGTAGTGCTTTACTCTCCCATGAGTGTTCTTGATCGAGGGTAATGATTAATAGGCACTCCAATGAGGGAGTCAAGTGGGTTGTAATCGATAAAACTCAACTTCAAATTAATCCAATTTGAGAAGACCGAAGTCTTCAATATATCGTTCTGATTCTCATGGGGGTTATTTGCTCCCAGGTTGGCCAATTTATTGGCCACCACATTTGCCTCCCTATAGACATGGGAGATCCATAAATCTTCAAACTCCAGCAAAAAGCACCTAATTTGATTAATGTGCTTATCAAGATGCCATGACTCCAGTTTACCTTTCTTGATCCCATTTATGATGATTTCAGAATCCCCTTCCAAATGCACCTTTCTGAAGCCCATCTTGACTCCCAGTAAGATAACCTCTTTTGCAGCTTCACATTCCGCCTCATTATTGGTCCCATCTCATAACCTCTTTGCGGCGAGAGCAACTATATTACCTTTGTGATCTTGTGCGATGCCTCCACACCGGAAATGCCTGGGTTGCCTCTGGCGGCCCCATCAAAATTAGTTTTGATCTAGCCTTCCTCTGGCGGTTGCCAGGCACACCTATCCTTCCTTAGAAGAGGATTAACCCTTGCAGACCCATTAACGGGAAAACTTGCTTTTTCTGATGTGATGTGAATGTTACCAATAAAGTGCCACGAGTCATTTGATTTTCGACAAAAAAATTTAAAAATACAACAGCTCCTTCAGCGCCTCTAACTTCCAAAATCTGCTATCCTTTTTCTTATAATAACCCAATCGTTCCTTTTTACATATTTTTCTAGCTTATTTATTACATTGCATGGTGAAATTTCTGGCATGAGGATATATATTTGACCATTTTACCTTGATAAGTCCATTTGAGTACCAGATGTCACAGATTAATTGGAAGTCGAAAACCAAGGTAGTGCCTTATCCATGGGCAACAAGGTTGATGAAGAGTGTGAATTTTAATGTTTTATTTAGGCCAGGTTGATCCACAGTGGAGTGATTGGAAGTGTTGTATTGTGAGTGAACATTTTTAATTGCCCTTCCCAAGTAACTAGAAGGATTTTCCGATGGTTATTTTTCCTGTCTTAGACAGTTTGCAACCAAACTACTAGCAAAACCTTGGGCAATAGGGGGCACTAGGTTGCACAGATATCATTTTTGTCAAGTTGAATTCAAGGCAATATTTTAAGAGTTGATGCACACATAATTTGTGTTTAACATTAAGATGTGGAGGTATGTGACCAGTTGTAGGGTTGTGGTGAAGGAAAAACACCTATAGTGTCTACCGTTCTACCAATGGGTCCTACTCTTATTGTCAGTGCTAGAACTTTTTTAAGAGCCATGATCTGCTACTTGTCCATATAGTTTAGGTGCAAAAGAGTGTAAAGAGTAACCCAAAATCACTAGTACTAGTGATGCTGCCAACATGGTGAGTTATTCAATGTGCAAAATAAAGATGAGCTAGATGATTCCATTGGCATATTTTTTTTTGCTAATGGTATTCCATTAAGTGTGGCTTGCTTATTTTTAGGAGACTATGGCAATGAATACAAGCGAAGTTGCCGGTTCGGGTATGGGTACAGGTACGAGAACCCGGTATGTGGATATGTGCATAAATATTTTTGGGGTTTGGGTACATTCGGGTGTGTGTGTATATACAAGAAAATTAAAGAAAATATATACAGAATTGTAAAACTAAATCATTTGATAGTATGATACTTCATCATCGATCAATGGCAAATGCCAAAGATAAATATTATATGCCAATTGAATAAACCTTAAAGACACAATAATATCATCAAATACACATACCGTGCAAACCCAAATTTGCAGTGTACATCTAAAATCAAATGGGGGTTTGGGGGTAGTGCCTCTTGTGGGGGTCTTGGGGTAGCAACCCTTGCAGGGATTTGGGGGCAACCCCACTAGTAGGGTTGTGGGGCAACGTCCCTCGCGGGGTCCTGGGGCAGTGTCCAACACTACCTATCGTGATACAGGGCGGGTTCGAGGGTGGAGCCCTCGCCACTAAGATTTAATTAAGACCTTTAAAACCACATAGAGCTCCATGGCACACATCATTTTATGGCCTCATAAACGACAGTTTAAGGTCCACGAACGATCCCCTTCGGAAAAACCACCTAACCTTCAAAATGCCAAAAATGGAGACAAAATGAGTTGAGAGCAAAAGAGCAAACAAAATGATATGTATTTAGGTTGAATGGCATCATAAAGGGCCGTTTTAATGTTTTGACCAAAAAAAACAAAACAAAACACTTTTTACTGTTTTGACCAAAAAACAAACAAAACAAAACACTTTTTAATGAGTTTTTGAAGTCGCAAAAAGTGACTGGCCCGTGGATGCGCCTGGGCGTGCGCTGGATGTGCAGAGGGTGCGCATACCAAGTTGTGGGTGCGTCTGGATGTGTGGGTTGTGCATCGGTGCACATCCACAGACTCGGATGCGTATCCTACGTGCATCTGGATGCAATGCCCACCAGCATGGTTCGAATCCGGTAACTTAGACTATAAGAGTAGGATCAAAATATATGCCACCATGGGAGACAAAAATGAGGACAACAATCTTGGATAAGAATTATTCCAAGATTAATTTTTTAATGGAGAAAATGAAGGCTATCTTGGGTTAGGAGTGGATGCAACATAGTCATGGATGAATGGACAAACATTAGGCATTGTGCACTCATCAATATCATGGTCACATGTATAAAGGGTCCTTATTTCCTTAGGGATGTTGATTGTTTAGGGCAGTGCAAGAATGCTGATTATCAGTTTTAAATCTTGAGGGATGCTATTGAGTAGGTTGGGTTAGAGAATGTGGTGTGAGCAATGGCTGATTAAGGTGGCCTACAATCAAATTTGGTTGACGCCTTCTTGTGAGCATGCAATGAATAATGCACTCAAGTACATGGGCAAATTCGGTTGGATCAAACAAGAAATTAATGATGCTAGAGATGTGTAGATGTTTATAACCACCACATTTCACATGTATTATTAAATCTCCCACACAGGCTTTGTTTTTGTTTTAATTTTTTTTAGGCTTTTATTTCCTTTTATCTTTTGACTATTCCAAGTTTCACTTTGCACGGGGACAATTCCTTCAATTTTCGAAACACTTTTCTTGAAATGGGTATATTGGAGGTCTACTTAGGGTCTACTTTGTCTTCCAGAGTTGTGGGATAAATATTTCTGGAGTCCCTTTTTTCCTTGGGATGCAAGGGGATGTGGTAGAAGCTACCCATGTGCTTTTAAAGTTCCTGGAATGAGGTTTCCACAAAAAAGAAGACTGAGTAAAACTGGGCATAATTGTATACAAAATAATAGCTAGGAAGTCGAGTTCGGCTAGAAGGGCCCCCGGACCAGGCCAAGTGAACTGGTTCGTGGTTTGGGTCTGGTCCGCCTGTGGGTCCGGTCCACAGGACCAAAGTTCGAACCACCCCGTGCACAGTTTGGATCTAGGCAAATTTCGCGCAAAACGGTGAACTTGGCGCAAACTTCGACGAATTTTTGCCCACGGACGGAGTTTAAGTCATTTTTTGGCATATTTTATAAATTTTTGACATCCACGACCCAAATTTTTGACATCGCCGAACTTGGGCCCGCTGAAAAATAACTCTCAATGCCTTTATAAAATAATTAAAGTCGGTTGAGCTTTCGGGGGCACTGCCCCTTGACCCCGTCTTGGGGGGNCCACGACCCAAATTTTTGACATCGCCGAACTTGGGCCCGCTGAAAAATAACTCTCAATGCCTTTATAAAATAATTAAAGTCGGTTGAGCTTTCGGGGGCACTGCCCCTTGACCCCGTCTTGGGGGCTTTGCCCCCAAACCCCCATTTAATAATTTGGGGTGGAAACTGCGCCGATAAAAGTGGGGAATATAACCTTCGAGTCTTATTAGGCTCCATATAGAAGATGATGATGATGAAGAAGAAGAAGAATATCAATAAATTATTAATCCATTAGTTGAACTTCAAACAATGATACTTGAACTGATGTTATCATTTAATTTTAATCAAGGTTACTTGGAGACGACAATTATTTTTTTAAATATAATATAATAATTTTTAAGAAACACCATAGATTCATAACATAGTGCTTTGAAAACAAGAACAATGGAAAGTTATAAGTATGAACATTAAAAGTTTAAAGAGTCAAAGACTAATACTAAATAGTAATGTCATATTAATATATAGTCAAATAGTTCAAAACTCACATTGCATATCTCATAGTCATATCTGATTTCTGAATATCGCATATGATCGTCATCATATCAGATTAATAGTCGCTGAGATTATCATTATATATTGAAATTTGAAATTCAAAAATAAATAGTTTGATGCTAAATCGCTGATATGCAAACAAAAAACTCAAAATTGTAAACAAAAATCAGAAATCTATCTAGTATCATCTACTCCACAAGGCTATATGATCATCCATCTCAAGGTCTTCAGCTATGATGCTGTCCAGAAAATCATCACTCTCCAACTTAGGTTCCTCTGATGGTAGTACAACTGGGGGAAATTCATTAAGGCCTTCTGGTTCAACCGCTTCTTCCACCATGGTCAAAATGACTTAAATCATTTAAAATTGCCTTGCTAAAAACAACGTTAAAGTGAGGGTCAAAACCATAAAATGACTCAATGTTGTATTTTAAATTTGGTTTTTAATCAAGAGACGGGCAGGAGACTTCATTTTTTGGAATCAGAGACTCGGATTCTTCAGGAGACTTCACCATGAAGTCTCCAGCCATTTTTTGAAGACTCTAGAGAGGCAAAAAGTCTGGAAGACGCGTTTGGAGGGGGGGAGACGGGTCTCCGGCTAACACTGATTTTAATGTTTTGAATCTTTGATGTTGAACTTGAACTTGAAGTATATGATGGCATGATCATGATTCATGATGGTATGATTACAAATATTTTTGTTGTTTAAATGTTTTTATGATACTATGACATTCTAATCTTAACTCATGCTTTTCAAAATTTTGCCGTACCGGCGAACCGGTCCTTCGAACTCGAACTCGAACCCAAACCCAAACCGGCATCCTAGAATAATAGTAACAACAATCTGTAGGAAGGATAACAACTGCTATTTATAAAAATCTCAAAATAAGATGGTTAGTGATGTTCTGGAACCAATTTTTACAACAAATGCCATTTAATTTTTAAAGTAGGAAGTGATACTCTAAAGGCTTCTAGACCATTTAATATTTGTAAAAGCTAAAGGCTTCTAGACCATTTGCAGGACTGGGAGTTGTAACTTGGCGACGACCAATCTGTACACCATCAGATCATGAATATAAGCAGGGACAGGAGCTTGATTGTAGACACAAAATGTTTCATAGGAAGCCCAAGGTTCTAGACATAGCTGGTCCATATATTTCCTGTATGCTATCAGAGCCGGGCTATATGACTGCAAGTTGGGGCTTGCTTTGAGGTGGTATGTTGGGGAATCACTTCCTGTAATTTCAGTTTTCAAATGGAAGGAAAGCCAGTAGCTGATTGTATAAGCTGCAGACGTGCCTTTGGAGATCCTAGGTTTTGGTCTTAGCTGGACATTGGACATGGTTGTATGTATAAGCTAATGGTTTCTTCATCAGTTTTGATAATTGGGGAGCTGTGACCGAGAGGCATATGTACAGAGTGCAGAAGGTCAATCTCATGTCTTGCATATAAGGGGGCAATCATGGGAAAAGTGGAACATCTGCAAGGCCATCATTAGAAAGATTCCCTGTAGGCTTCTCACAGACTAAAAGAACCGTGATTTTTCTCTTTGTAAAACTGTCAATTAAGTGGGCTCATTGGTAGACTGAACTGCCATCCCTAAAGATATCCACTTCATCACAAATAATAGTAAAAATGATTATAATCTTCATAAGAAATGAGGCTTTAGAGTACAATGGGTCTGACATGACCAGTACTGATACTGTTTTTTCACAGTGAAAACAAACAGGTGCAGTCAAAACAGTGACTTGCTTCCGGTGATTGTTTCGCCAACGGTTCCAGAGACACTCGAGAATTGAGATAACCGCTAACATAACCAACAAGAGTTGTGATGTGGCCTTCAAATAAAGCTTAAAATTCTGAATGGGTGCAAGCAAGAAAAAATCAAAACAGATATCTTAAATGTCATATGTCCCCAATCTAAATTAGTCTCAGCACCAAAGGCAGGCAGCTGTTTATAGTCTTGTTGATATTGACTTCTATACCACTCAGATGTAATCTCAAATTCCCTTATAAGAAAAGGAGCAGTGTAGGCCTTATTATGGCGTCATTGGTCCACTTCTGGCTATTAAACATACTTTAGCAGTGCCCTTCCAAATAACAATTTTATAATTTATTCGAATCAAGTACTTGTTCTCAGATGACAAGAACAAACTGGATGTAGTGCCGTTTTATTTTAATTATGCTTTGTAAATTTCAATATTTATGACCAGTAACACCATCTTCTTGGCTCTACGCATTGTCAAAGGCATTTTTATCAGAGTGCTCTAGCAAGTCTTTGCTATTTACATATATGGGAGTTGTTGTATTGAGCTTTATCCATGGTGATCAGGAAGACTCAGCATGTTTACTTACCTTCTAACGTGTAATTTTAGAAAAGAGGTTTGCTCTTAGTTGCCGATTCGGGTTCGGGGACGGATTCGGGCTCGCGAATCCGGTTCGTGGATTCGTGAAATTTTTTTTTTGCCGTTTGGGTTCGTAGGGATTCGTGAGTGTGTGTGTGTGTGTATATATATATATATATGCATTATATATAAAAATAATAAGAGAAATCTGAAATATACATAATTCTAAAACAGTATACATTCTAAAACATATATATGATATATCATTTCAATGTTTCATAGTATGAATCTTATA
>MU224475.1:141400-163269 GCA_018584345.1 Thuja plicata | reverse complement strand
AGAGAGCAAAATAGAGAGCAAAGATGAAATGAAATGTATTTGGAGGCTCCATAAGAAGGGTCGTTTTAGGGTTACAAGGAAAAAAAACAATAAAAAAAACACTTTTCAATTATTCTGGGCCCACTTTAAAACTTCTCTGCTCGCGGGTCCTTATGGATTCGCCCGGGTCCGCGCGGATCCTCGAATTCACGACCCGGTCCGTGATGGATTCGGGCAGGGTCCGTTTTTAGACTTGTGGATCCGTCTGGATCCGCGGGCCACGGATCCATCCGGACCCACAGGCCAAAAAGCGGACCTTGCCCGGATCCATCACGGACCGGGTCGTGAATCCGGACCCGTAACGGACCCAGACCCAGATCAGGGGGGTTTGGCACGAATCCGATAACTAAGGGTTTGCGTTATAACTATGTTACCTTAGAAACATCACAGGTTTTTATTAACTGCAGGCTCCTTCCTGGATATGCACAAGAATTGCCGGCTGCATTTCCAGGACATTTCTTGAAATGATAGGCATTTCAAGGATGAATACAAAGCTATGTTCCATGGAGTTTTGGGGATGTGTTTCGGGGACGGGTTTGGTTCAGGGCCAATTTTTAGGGGACGGCAGGGGACGACTATTAAAAAAATAGGGGAATTTTTATATATTGAGAGAGATTTAATATATGCATATCATAACATTGATAAACCATTCACCATAGACATTTTAGAAGCTTGGTACATAGCAAATTAACAAAATTCAAATACTTTCATTGTCAAAATATGGTGTACATTTAGAAAAAATGCCCAAAGGTTCCAAGTTTCATGCATGAAATGACAAAATATTGAAATGTAAACAATAAACATACTATTATAAGTCTATAACTAAAATTAAAAATACTAAACAGTAAACAATAACATAGAAGTCCAACTCCATAATTAGCTGTCCATAATAATCTAAATCAATAATGTATCTGCAAATATATGGTTGTCCATAAACAGCATATGGTAGGTCTAGGAATCAAAATCAAAATCAAAATCAAAATCAAAGTCAGCCTTTGAGTCACTGGTAGCGGTAGGATGAGGGTTTTCCTCATTCAATGGAACCCCAAGCAATCCTGGAGGTGTGTCATCCTCCTCAACCTTCATAGCATAACATCCCAATGTAATGCTGGAGTCTGACAATACTGAACACTCTGGAGTATACTAGCTTTGACATTCTCTATTGAAGTCCCTGATTTTAATGCCTCCCCCTCTATGTGCAATCTAGTTGCCTCAGGTTTTTCTGCTTGTGTTATAATTTTGCAACCTTTGGCCCCTTGACCACCTATCCACAAAAGATACAATAAACTCTAGTATAACTGCTATAATAATGTTTTTTGCAACAAATGGCACTCCCATTCCTTACTACCCCGGAATTTTTTTTCGTATCTTTGTCTTCTCTTGTGGCAAATTGAAGAAGTTTCTTGGGGTTGAATAGGCCTTTTGCATACTTTTTGAGGGCTTCGGAACAACACTCAAATGGGTTAGAGGTTGCTGCCCCTGCTACATTCATGTTAGTTGATTTTTTACACCCCCCCATGTCTGCCCTAGTACTAGGTCTTTTTCTTTGTAATGTTTGAGTTTCTTGCATTGCAACATCCATGCTATCACTATCACTATCACTACTTCCCTCACTCTCACTGCTGCTCATGCTTTCAGATTTTGTAATGTAATATAGTGCTGCAAGTTAAAAAAAAGGTATTTCAATGCTTCATTCAAAATGCCCTCCCTATGTGATGAAAACAAATGAGAAATGGAAAAAATGGCAACGAAGTTGAAATAAATAAAAGGAAAATGAAAAACATACCTGGAAAGAAAAAAATATGATGGCAAAACCTCCTCTTGCAACTCCAAAATGCAAACTATCCTCACTGCTGCTGCTACTCTATGTTTTTCCTCTTAGCAAGTATGGTAAAAATGAGAAGTAAACTTACCTTTTTTGTGTTTTAATTGGCCAAATAGGGTTTCATATATTTTATTGTCTTTTTCAACCCATGTGGGGCCTGCGCGATCAACCACAATAAATAACCTTTTTTTAAAAATGTTTTAACGTTGCAAATGTGGGCTGGGCCGTTGGGGGGCAGACGAGGGACGACAATGCAATCACCGATACGAATTGTCGTCCCCAAGTTTCTTGGTGAAAAAAATTGCTATTTCGGGGACAGTATCCGAATTTTGCCAAATGGGGGCGGATTGGGGGACGGCAAATTCCTGTCCCTGCGTCCCCGTTCCGTCCTCGGGACGGGTGTGAGAGAAAAATGCTAGGGGACACGTCCCTGTGGAGCATAGATACAAAGTAGATTCTCTTGAAAATTAGATTAGCAAACAAACAAAAAAAGGTTTTGCTCACTCTAGAGTCTAAACAAACCCAACCGGTTTCCTAGACTCCCCCTGCCCTCACCTAACACGACATCTTTAACCCAAATTTCCTTATATTTTATATGTTTGTATATAAGTTTTCAAGATTAATCTTTCCCAATGTCCCAAAAGTTGTGTTTCCTCGATTTGTACCTGCTTCTTGGTAACTTTGGTTTGAATGTTCATCATGTGATAAGTGTACGTTTGTCTTTGGCAGTTCTAGTGGCACTATACTAGAGATGAATAGTGTTGAATATTTTGTCATTGATGTCAAAGATTGTTGATCAAGGTCGTATAAATTTTGGAGGATTACTCAAAGTAATGGAGAATTGGAATGAGCTACCTAGTTGTTTGCTTGCGTTGCTTGGTTGTGTGGTTGAGCTACTTGGTTACTTGGTTGTGTGCTTGAGCTGGTTGGTTGTCTGGTCGAGCAGCTTGAGCTTCTTGGTTGTGTGCTCGAGCTGTTTGGTTGTCTGGTTGGGTTCTTGGATGTTTGCTTGAGCTACTACTACACCTATTGATCTGTGTCAAGTCAGACTATTTGACATGTCATCGTTTGAGTTTTAAAATGAGTCGTTTCTGAAAATTGTTATTAAGAAGGCACAATGGTGCTGTTTTATACATGTTGGTGCATTTGTATCATGAATCGATGCATTGAGTGGTGCGAAAGTAATGGAAGGATTTAAAAAAGGAAACATTTTTCAATTGGTGTTGACTGCGTGTGAAGGAAATCGTGGGGATCAGGTATTATATGTTGATCTCTAAGTTTTGTTGATCATTAGTGTCCCACACTTAGTCATTTATCTAGGCAGGCTAGTCGGCCATTACTACGGCCGAGCAGTAGTTATTGCCGAGCAGATAGTAGTTGCTGAGTTACATAGAAGCCGAGTGAAGTTGATCAGTTCATGCTGAGTGCCAGAGTCTTCATATGCCGAGCAAGACAATTTTGTTATACATGTCGGGAATGGCACAAACTTGAAGGTAAACTGTTTTGAGCCGACTTGTTTGAGTATTTAATATTTTCAATGGAGTTAATTGCGCATTAAATCATTTGATCCAATACGTGGCATAGAGCCAATCAGAAAATTGGAATGCCCAAGCAGCATAAGTTTTTGATCTTGATCGTTGATCTAGATCTCATTGCCAGATCCGTAAGGTATATAAGATTGCTTCTTACCCTAATTTCAGAAAAGGTGTGTGTGCATACAAGAGGGATATGAGAAGGGTTATTTTGAGTTGAGAAGCATAGATCTAGCAGAGCAACAGAGCAGTGAGCAGCAGAGTAAAGTTATATTAGATTATTAGATCAGAGAAGGTATTGAAAAGAGGAGATCCGTCATCAGCATCTGAGTGCATATCGAAGAATCAGATCTTGAGACATTCTAACAAGTGTATCAGGTGAAATCTCTTAACAAAGTGGTTCTAATAGACCTTTCTAAATCTCTTAGCCGAGTGCTTACTTTATTGTAAGTTTAAATCCTTTTGCAAGGTAGATTGTAATGATATGTAGCTCTTAATCGAGCAGACCTTTAATCAGGTAGATTACGAGTTGTGAGCAAACTTTGTAGCCCTAACAGGCACACTTTATTGCTGCAGTAGTGAAGATTTTTGTGGGTGTCATCCCCACCCAGTTTTACCTTATTGGGTTTCTGGGTTACCAAATTCTGTGTCTTGAGTTACTTATTTTATGTTATGGATGCTACTAGTTGATAGATCAATTACATTTATGGTATGGTTGTGGATCAGTTTGTTTTAAAGTGTTAAAAGTTATAAGATCTGATTCACCCCCCCCCCCTCTCAATATCTTGCTTTCCCATATTGTATTTCCAACATTATATACCTTGCTACAGATTGCAGAAGATACGTTTAGTTTTGAATGGCACATGGTCCTAATTGAAGTTTTTTTTGCTATCCTTGGTGAGAAAAAAGGTGTCGTTTTTCTGTAGATTGTGATTGAGACGGTAGGTGGATATAGAGGCAATGGATGATTTAATTTGTAACTGCGTTATTCCCTATTTTTTTTTCTTGGTGTGCTGTTATGTCTCAGGCAATGAAAAAGAAGTCAGATATGATTAAATCGTGAGAAGTTAATGTTTTTGCGTGGTGTGCTTGGTATTTGCATTTTATAGATAAGGGCTTTTGTGGTGGGAGGCTTAGTTGAGCATGATGGTGCGTAAGTTATTCTAATAAAGGAACTGGGTGGTGGAAAATTTGTATAATAGGAATATTGACAGGGTGGAGCTTTTGCAGGGTTGGTATAACGTTTTTGAAAAATGAAGCTCTTGGCTTGAGCTGTTAAAGAGTCAAGTTTGAAAAGGAATGTGAGAGTGAGAATTGGGATGAGATGGACAGTGTTATGGTGCGGCGCAATGTTTATTATTACCTGGTTATGAGTTGTATGTCGATATACTATGTTACCGGATCCCTCTGATATGCGTCGGATCCTAATTCTGGTACGATTCGAATCTTGATTCTGCTCGGATTCCTGACTGGATTCTGGATTCTCTATGGATTATGCAGTGCAGAATCCACAGAGAATTCAGATTCCATTGAGGAATCTAGGCAGAATCTGGAGGAACCCACGAGAATTCAAGCATGTGGGTGCCCAAAAACGGGCCTCACGTGCCAATTTATTATTCTTTTTAAAAACTAAAAAGCCTCTAAATCCTAATTCGACTAGTAAAGCATACATTTGGTCACTTGATGGTCATTCATTCATCTCTCAAGCATTTTTCACCATTGTTGCTTTGTTCATCATGTAATGACATTTTGAGACTTTTGCAAAATATGAATATGATATAATCATATATTGGCAATTATGGATTTATCATTTTATGAGAATCACGCTTCTAACTTCTTATTATTATCATTGTATGTTTGAAGTTTGAAGTTTTGAACTAATGATGAATGAGCATTGACATTTTACATGTATGGAATATATATATATATATATATATTTCAAAAATGTCTATATATACCTGCGGAAATAGGATCCGGCCCAAAAATATTTGCCGACTCCCCGAACCCGAATCTGGATCCGAATCCGAACCAGAATCAGGATCGGTTACTTGGTCGATATACGTCATCTTCCATTCTGAAGGTTTTTGAACAGAGCATGCTATTGGAATAATAGAGACTCGAGCAGTGACTTCTGGGTGTGATGGGAATGCACTTGAAGCTAAGTGTATCGAAGGTGCTTAGAGTGTTCTAAAAGGTATTATTGGTATTGAGGATGTCATTCTGAGGAAAAGGGATTTATTGAGTTAAGCAGCGTTTTTGACTTGGGCTGTGGTATTAAGTTGTTATGTTTTATTGAAAGAGTATGGTGAAAATTCATGCTGTTGATCGTGACTCACCAGTTCTGTGAGTTGGATATGCTCATGCAGTTATCTCCACATGAGAGTTTTATTGTTGAGCTGGTCCTCAAACTGAGGGTGGTGCCTCAGTTAATTGGAGTTGGCGCTTTGAGGAGGGTTGGTGCTCTCTGGGAGTTGGTGCTCGCTTTTGTAATCTAGGTTGGGGACCGTTTCGTTAATGAAAGCTATTTTGTGCCATGGTTTTTTAAGCGAAAGGGTTTTCCATGAGAAATTTGGTGTTTGTGTCTTGATGGTTGCTCTCTTTATGTTTAATGCGGTTTCGTGATTTTAAAAGTTTAAAATATTGATTAACCTGCACACCCCCCCCCGCCCCCAATATTTTCTGTGTGCTCTTCAAATAGGACATTGTTCCTTGAAGTCAAATAGAATGCATTTGGCTTTATTTGTGACAATGAGGTATGATTTATATTAATGATTCTCAGTATAACCAAAAGTATATGGTGCTTTTTATTTTTTCTAATTTGTTCAAGCTCATCAAACAAATTGATTTGAATTACTTTAAAAGTGCTTTCTTGATCATCATTTGATTTCAATTACATAAATAAGTCCTTGATCATCATTTGCTTTGTAAGAGTGGCTAATGCTGATTCTTGCCTGCACATTTGCAATTTAGATGTTTATTGGAGATGGTGCAAAACTTGTTCGAGATGCATTTCAGCTTGCAAAAGAGAAAGCTCCTTGTATCATCTTTATAGATGAGGTTGATGCAATTGGAACCAAACGTTTTGACAGGTATTTGGCTTTTTTCATTTTCATTCTTGTTGGCAAGTTCACAATGGTAAACTAGTCTAAATTGTAAAATTGGATTTTGTTTTAATCTTGAATTTGTCAAGGGATTTGTGTATTGTGTGTTAATTTTGAACAATATGCAGAACGTGTCTTTTCTGTTCCTTTTTGTTCAAGTAAAGTTAAACCTGTGTCACAGCATTGAAAATTAACTTACCTTTTTTATGTGTGTGTGTTCTTGTTTACTGCTTTTTTTAAATGCTTGTTTACGATTTCTCTCTCGTGTACAAAGTTTTTTACATCCTCATTTACACCTTTTGTGTAAGTAGCTCAATATTGCATAAAGAAAGAAGATGGAGAAATGTTGATTCTAGGATAGGCTAAGATTAAAGCATGTTCCTATTCTAGGAAGTAGGGTGAGAATAAACATAAAAATATTCTAGTAGAAAAAGAAGATAACACAAGTCGATTATAAGGTAACAAAATATAAATAAAGCCATGGAAATATTATTTTATTCTAGAAGAAAAGCAAAAAATCGTCCTAGGGAGGATCAAATAAGGATGGGGATATTCTTGGTTAAGCTTCCTTGGCCTAAGGATGCCAAAACTTATTGTGAGATGGAGACAATTCAAAACTCTAATTTCATTTTTAGAATGTACATCATTTTATGAGGATGCAAGGTTTAGATATTGGGTTTCATATAAAGTACAGTATTGTGAATATCATATCTGGCAGGTTACAAGCTACCAGTCTAGATATATGAACAGTTGGAAGTGGTAAAATCAAGTTAAGATATTTGTATGTTTTTTGTTTTGAATTCCCTACAGTTATAATTGAATTCTGTTCGCAGTGAAGTAAGTGGTGATAGAGAAGTTCAACGCACTATGCTAGAGCTATTGAATCAACTTGACGGCTTTAGCAGTGATGATCGTATAAAGGTGAGATCTTGAATTTTTTTTTCTTTTATCACTTGTAAATCAAGCTGTGTTATTAGCAAGAATCTCAGCCTAGAGACATTTTCTTCTGTCTTGTTTTTAAGTTTTTGGTATAAGAATCATACTTACCAACATACATTGATGCATTGTAATACAGGGCTAATTCTTTGTTCAATATTGGAGGGTATTTTTATAGTAGTTTATGTTATATTTTCTAGGACATCTTATCTCATTCTGGTTATCCTCAACTATTTCCTGTTCCCCATGTGGTTGTTGTTACATCCTTTCAACAGCCCATCAAGCTGATCATCTTCTCTATTACGTAACCAAACCAATCATGTGTAATAATTCCTAGCACCTTTCATGCCACCCCTTCCTCCCCCCGACCTCTATTACAAAATAATTCTATGACTTGAAGGGAATAAACTTTGTACATGAACTGGGATATGCTCACCATTTACCATAATTACAAACAGTAGCAGGAATGATCTTGTGACACCTCCTTAGTGGGACACAGCCTTTTCGAATAATATACACAAATACAAACATACTCAACCATTTGCCTACAATAGAATTAATGCTTACAAAAAGTGAATGAGGACATAGCCATCTTTCATTGAGAAACATCAAATATGCATTGTCCAGCACAAACTCTATGGTCCTTTCCATTTTAGTAAAAATCTTTCTGGCGATCGACCTGGCAAACCAAAAGTTTAGCAAAAATATTTTTCAGGATTGACATGGAAAGCCAAAAGATAAAGATTTTTTTAATTCAGCAACAAATAATTGGGAAATTAAAAAAATGCTGAAAAATTCGTAAAAGGAGATAATAACAGTTTTATTTCATACGAAATTGGGTTTAAATCACAAGTTTGGCTGTTTTTTCTGTGCCTCAGGATTTGTGCTGAGTAAGGGGAAAAATGGTGATCCGATTCAGATCAGATCATGAAAGTTGTCGTGTGTGATTAGTTGCAAGTTATCTTGTTTTTTTGCAAAGTTTTTCTACTGGTCCACACTTACATACCAATGTGAACAGGGCCACCCCCACATGTTATGTTGTATCTTTGGATAACATGGTTGAATCGCCTCACACATTTCATCCTTTTAGGTGAGAACTGGAGTTCATTAACTACTCCTAATGTGCGATTGGGCCTCACTGAAGAACACTCTTTTCATCTTGTCTGGCAGGATTATAGTTGTACTTTTCATGGTCACCTTCACTGTTGATCCCTGTCTTCAGCTGTATAACATTTCTCTCTCTGGCTCGACACTGTAGCAATAATCTAATCTCCAAGCTAGCAGTGAACCCAAGTCTGAAAATTTTCTCCATCCTTTTTATTTAAGCTCACTCAGCCAGGTTGATGTTGATGTCCATCTCTGATGATACTAACAACATTTTTTTCCAGCATTTGTCACCTTCATAGGATTAGACTTTTTTCCCACAATCAAAAAATTTGCTAGGGTGTTGGATACTACCGAGAATGCACCCAATTCCATTTACAAAAAAAAAACTTATACATTCAGATGGACAACATTTAATGCAACTTTTGCAGAGATAGAAACAATTATATCTTGCAAGATACAAGAGCTGAGGTGAAATCCATTTGTTAGAAAGTTAAACTTTTTTTTCATCAAAATCTACTTCCTGGATAAAAAGTTATGAATTGAAAACAATCCTTTAGGTGAGATTAAGCAGTTAACAATACATTATGAGAAATACAAAAACAATTAATAAATGTTCTCCTTGTTGCGTATAACATATTATAGACAGACTTTTGTATAAACCTTCATAAATATGTACAGGTTATAGCAGCCACAAATCGTGCAGATATCTTAGATCCAGCCCTAATGCGTTCTGGTCGTCTAGATCGAAAGATTGAGTTTCCTCACCCAACTGAGGATGCCAGAGCACGTATACTACAGGTAAATATCATCCTATACCAATGATGTAAATTTGGGTAAAATATTCGGTTGTATATTCATCTGCCCAAGTTTACTTTTGTTGATGCAGATTCATTCAAGGAAAATGACTGTTAACCCCGATGTCAATTTTGAGGAGCTTGCACGTTCTACTGATGATTTTAATGGTGCACAATTGAAAGCTGTTTGTGTAGAAGCTGGTATGCTTGCACTCCGTAGGGATGCAACTGAGGTATAGCTCTACTTTTTCCTTTCACGATCACATTGCATTGATGAGTTTGATGTTTTAGTTCATTTTGTTCTGATTTCTCTAGATCTGTAATTGAAATAATTTTCTAATATCTGGAAGATGATTATATGGTTGTATATCTATTGATATTCGTTTGAAGTTTTTGTTGGAAAATTCATCTGATGCTCTCGTTAATGTCTGTGACATTAAACTTTGATCAGAGCTTCTATTTCCTTTTGATTCACGGACATTGGATACTGGCTGGATGATTATATCATTGGGAAATTGTGGATATGAAGGCTGATACTGTATTTATTGTTTGTAGGTAACTCATGAAGATTTTAACGAAGGAATCATTCAAGTACAAGCTAAAAAGAAGGCCAGCTTGAATTACTATGCATAGGCCTATGATCAGACAATCTTGCAGTTGCAACTCATATTGAAGAGACATATTTTGATATTTCAGTTCATCTTGAGCTGAATTTGTGATACACAAGTGATCTTAAAATGCTCAGAACATTATGTATATTGATTTGTAAATGTTGCAACACTAAATTGTCCTCAGAACTACACTTTCAAGTACTGAACAACGTCTTGAAGAGGCTTTAGTTATGGATGGCGTTATACCTTTCATGTGGATGTTGAGACATTTTTTTTAACATCTAACATTTGATATTTAATTCAATGCCAAATTCATTAGAATATATTAGTATTTATTCTGCTTACATAACCGGGTCAGTCTAACGTAATTCGTCAGATTGGGCTTCTGCCTGCTACTATATTCTTAATGCCTCATGCCGGCTTCAATGAAAAAGATTGAACTTTTCTCATTATTAGGAATGACAGTTCAATGTAATTGTAACAAGAAACAACATGATTTTTAGGGTCACATGACAGATATCATGACTATATCTTCTGCTCACTTGTGACGTCAAGAATGTGAATAGCTCTAATGACATTGCAATGCACATGTAACAAATATTGAAGGTTAGTCTAGGGTTACATGGCAAATATCATGCTTATATATCATGACCTCATTTGTGATCACCTAGAAGGCTGACACGTGGTATATGCTAATGTGAACTGTTGGATGGATATTTTGCAACCGACGAGTTTGGGATCAGTTGCAAAACAGTGGTTCCAACCACAGTGTGAGACACAGTCTTGCCTAATTATAAGGGAAGGCTCCCCTTGTCATTGTTACTGAAAACACTTAATACCTAGCTAAGACCTACAAGTATGTACACTAAGTTAATCAAATGGATGTTACACTCACCGTATCCTCTTTTAATCAATGGGTGTTACATTCGCCATATCCTTTTTCTTCAGAATGGGTATTCTTTCGTTGTATTCTCTTGTTTTAGAATACACAACTCTTTCTTACAACAGACTTCCAAGTACAATTTGGCAAAATTAATAAAAAGCTCATTAAAGCTCAAAGTCTTGCCACTTTTAAAGTGAATTCAGAAACAAAGATGAAACGTATATGCAGCTCAAAATCTCCAACATTTACTTCACCTCACATGCATGAACATAGAAAATAAAAGCAGCACAATATTTGCAAGTTATTTCTTTGCTCGAGTGTACTACACTAATTTCAAACGTAATAAGCAGCTCAAGATCTGCAAAATCAAGCCTTAAAACCTAGCTATAACTTTAAACAAATTAAATAGCTCAAAGTCTGCAAGGTTGGGTTCAAATCTCTTTTAGACAGGATAACAACATTCACAACTAGATCCAGAAAATGTTTTCACGCGACAACATGAAACAACATAGTTATACAATATGCCCTTCCAAATTTGTATGAATAAGAATGATTACAAGCACAAAGTCTTTTGATATTTTGACCTCTTCCTATCACAAGTGCTTAACTACTAATTTAATTCAATTATTTGTTAAAAATACTTACACAATCAAATTCAGAAGCAAATAATTGATTTAAATGGATTGTGGAAATCTGATAATGTTACTAATTTAATCCCCAAGATTGCAACACAAAGTCTACAAGAAATTAGATCAAAGCTCTTTTACAACAATCTCACAAGAATCTCAAGTAAACTCAGAAAAATATATCACTATGACGCAAAAACATAGTGATTATATGAACACAACTTCAACATAAAGTCTAAAAACTCAAATATTCTCCTTATATTGCTTGAGAATCAAATTTACAAGTGTCAAACACAAAGTCTTTATCGCTGTAAATTTTAGCCCTGTTGTATTTATAGAAGAAACGCTGTGAGAAAATTGTGGGAGAAGCTTAACTAATTGTTTACTTATTCAACATTACAGTCCTATTGTAACGTAACATGTAATGGCTTGGAATCTTTAAATCTGTATAAGAGTGAGCATCTTTAAAAAATAATAGTTTGACCTTTGCATTTGATGACATCAACAAATCACGGATCTTTACTCTAACCTATGATTGAAAATTGTGATCCTACTTGTCTTTGTCCTTTGTTTAAGGAAATCCCGCTTCATCTTCTTGTGTGGGGCAGTATTGGTTCTTTGGGAAAATTTTCTCTACGAAGGTGAGGTGAGAAATGCGAAGTGTGAACGAGAGCATTTGTAATGGCGTTGCAATGGCGGATTCTGAAAGTTTCCAAGGTTTGATGACGATTCGATATGACATACCAGATGACAAACAAAAATCTCGACTGAAAACAAAGACACAAAAAAGATGAAAAACAACTAAAAATGGCCAAAAATGCAATTTCAGAGTTTTTAGAATGCATTGCACATGAGAGAACAACATGGTTAAGAAGTGTAATAAATTGCGCAATCAAAACAATAGATCATATACCTCAGTTATAGTTAAAAAGACAAATGCTCTTCTTTTTCCTTTCATGATCACATTGCCAAAGTCCTGATCGCATTTGTAGTTACAATCACATCATGTAGTGTAATGTGCAATCGGAGTAAAAACCTCTGATTGCCCTTTAAAGTGTATAACAAGTCATACAATCATAACTTTTTGTTCAGATTACATGTATTAAATGTAAAGTCTAATGCAATCAGAACAAACAATTTCGATATGTGCAATGGTTATAGCCATAGGTATGCAATGAGGGGTTAAATCCTCGATTGTATGTATGGGGATGTGCAATTGGGGTTTAAAACCTTGATTGCATATGTTTTTGCAATTGAAAATAGTGCAATGAATGAGAACTTCTGAAATGCATGTTAAGTGGTGTGCAGTCAGAGTTCAAAACCCTGACTGCACATTGTATGTGTATGCAATAGGTGTAAAAAGTTCCATTTTGATACATGGTGGATTTAATATACATGCAATCGCGGGTTTGAACCCCGATTGCATAGAATTAATGCCCTTTTCATAATTACAAACTGTCGTTTCATTGTAATCGAGGTTCATATTATCGATGACCAAAGGGAAATGTAGAGGCATAATTTCTGAACCTTGAAATCGTGACAGATCCTAACAAAGACAAGGCTGTTTGAACAAAGACCAGACACATGGATTACCAACAACTAGTTTCGAACTCAAGAACCGTGAAGCATGAATACAAAAACAAAAATGGAAAAGGAGCACATATACGACTCGTCATAAATCGAAACTTAAAACAAAATGAAACAAAGAAAACAAGCGTGCCTTAAATAATTCAAAACGTCTTTAAACAAGGGAAATATCTTCGCCAAAAGCTCTACTATGCGCATATTTACGAGCTTAAACCTAAAAAACAAACAAAAACAAAACAAAACTAATAAGACATGAACAAACCATGAATAGAATCAAGGCATTATGAAAACGACAAACATTCCTGGTCTTAAAAGATGTGAAAATGATAAGATGATAACGTTAATTTGAAACCAACACAATCACGATGCTTGCGTAGAGATATGAGATGGTAATGAGCAGGGTAGACGAACAAAAGCACCGCAAAGGAATACTTGGCAGTCTTATGACATTTAATGCTCTTGAGTTGTAGTTGGGATTTGAAATCCCAAATTCCCTTTAATGCATAACGTGGTGTAAACATAAACTTAGAACGTGATAACACATGCAATTCGGACTTTTAAGTCAACTTTGCACAATGTATTACATGTAATAAGACATGCGAAGGTTCTCAAAAATTTCAATTTCAAATGCATTTTGGGGTTTTATACTAGATTTGCATATGAAAGCCTTGTAATGAACCTCGCATTAGAGCTTTAAAGCTCCGACTCTAAAAAGAAAAATAAAAAGTTTCGTTAAAACTAAACAAAAGTTTATCGAAGTAAAAACCAAAATAATTCCTTTTACAACAAAAAGATGTAAAAAATGAAAATGTTCACGAGCAAGCTGACTTATGCCTTGAAAAATGTGCTTAGAGCATATAGACCACAATTTTAACAAAAAAAAATTGTGGGGTTGGTCTATGATTTCACCATTCCGAAATCAACGATAACAATTGAGTCTTATTGGGGAATGTCTCTTGCTCATGCTTGGAAACGAGAGATGTAGAATCTAAATCTCTAAGTGCCTTCTTCCATCCATTGGGCTATAAAGTCAAGCAATCAAAGAAACAAAATGACGACAAGGATGATGTGACCGACTAAAATAACCTACTGAAACATGACTTAACCTTGTGCAACTTTGGAGAAAGGAAACTATCCTAACCTAGACTATCCAACAATGGAAACCTTCTCAAATAAACCCATTCATTGGCTCACCAAAGTAGCCACCCTCCTTCCACAACTTACGATGCTTGGCACGATCCTCAACAATCAGTTATAGACGAGCCATGACTTGATGTACAACTTCTTGGAAGAAATGAAGAAACTCATTTGTCTCCTCAAATAGATCAAAAAATCAGCTGCTCCAAAAAGAACCCATGAATCTAGACTGCTCCCTTTGATATGCATATGCATGTTTGGCTTCACCTTGAAGTGTATCATCATGCTTAGGTAGAAGTGGGATTTTCGATTTCTTGTTGGCTTCCAACCAAGAAAGATGTCTTATGGGACATCCCCTTGACAGGATGAAGACTGAATTATTCTTGTCGACAAGAACTTTAACCACACAATCATGCTAATTAGAATGGGTTACCTCATGTGATTGAGATGAAAACACGACATTGCCCGCTTCATCATGTTGTTCACAAACTTTAAACGTGAGAGAATTGTCATCAAGACTTGAACAAAACTCCTCTACAATGTTCATGAAAAGGTCTTCATCAAGTTTCGGGGTTGTTCTTTCATGCATAACATGCTCAAGTTTATGAACTTGAAACAAATATGCATTCTTTTCAACTTGACTAGTACCTTGTTGCACATCCATCTTTTCAGAGTTGAAAACATGATTGCCCTTACTGACCAACATTTTGGCAAGGTGTTCTTCATCACCCAGAGGTTTATTTCCCATGATATCTTGCATAGCAGGTTCTTGATAACACACTGGCCAGATATGAGAGTAGCCAACTATGTTTTCTTCCTTTTCCTGAAAGAGTATAGGAAGATTACTTTGTTTGGATTCATAACCTTTCATTGTTGTATTTACTGGTGGTGCCTCAAGAGCAAGCTTCTCTGGTAATGAGAGAAGCTTGTTTTGATTCTCTAGCAAAATTATGATGCAACCTTCTCAAAATGTCCTTGTGAGGAGAAGAGAGTACACCTTGAGCTATTTTCTTTTTGAGGGCAAGTAGCTCATTAGCCAACCTTTGCACCATAGGATGCGTTTTGCCATACAAAGAAGATGAATCCAAAGAAGAGATTTCTTTCCACCCATTTGATTCTATTCTCATTTGCCCAGCGATGATTAGATCATCTTCAATCTTTGTGCCAAACTTTGTGCTGCTTTTATTTTTTATGTTTGTGCATGTAAGGTGAAGTATATGTGGAGACTTTGAGCTGCATATATGTTTCATCTTTGTTCTTGAATTCACATACGAATTTGTGGGAAGACTTTGAGCTTTTAAGAGCTTCTTGTTATTAACTTTACCAAATTGTACTTGAAAGTCAGTTGTAAGAAAGACTCATTTATTATGAAATAAGAGAATACAACTAAAGAAGAACACCTATTCTAAAGAAAGAGGATATGGTGAATGTAACACCCATTGATTAGTTTAGTGTACATTATCTTAGGTCTTAGGTAGGTATAAGGCATTTTTCGTAACAATAAACAGGGGAGCCTTCCCTTATAATTAGGAGAGACCACATCTCACACACAGTGGTTGGAACCACTATTTTGCAACTACTCCCAAAACTGTTGGCTGCAAAATATCCACCCAACACGAACATCTACTAATATGAAGTTTGATTTATAACTTGTAGCAAAGGGGAAACATGTGATTAGAGCATGGATTTGGTGGAATCCTTATGATGTCAGTTAGAACTAGACGAACCTTAATGTTTAGAGGAGTTATGAGTGCACTACTTATGTGAGAGGATTAAGGAACCCATGTAGTTATTTATAGAGAAAGATGTCTCACTACCATATCCTAGTCAAACTATAAATTTGCAATGCTCAAGGAAACTTAATGTCTCTTAACATTCTAAACCAATTTATACTAACATCAAGTTTGATTTATAACTAGCAGTAAAGGGGAAGCATGTAATAAAAGCATGGATTTGGTGGAATCCTTATGGTGCCGATTAGAACTAGACACCCTTGATGTTTAGAGGAGTCAGGAGCGCAATACTTATGTGAGAGGATTAAGAAACCCAAGTAGTTAATTACAGAGAAAGAAGTCTCACTACTATGTCTTGAGCAAACATATCTAGTGCATACAAATCTATGTGGTCCTACAAGAACAAGATCTTACTATGATGAAAGGTACTTTATACTTTTTGTTGATGAATTTTCTAGGATGATGTGGATTAAATATTTAAGAGAGAAATCAGAGGCGTTTGAAAAATTCAAAATATTCAAAGCAAAAGTTGAGAATAAATCAGGCTTAAAGATAAAATGTTTGAGATCAGATAGAGGTGGTGAGTTTACTTCAGATTTGTTCAATACCTACTGCGAAGAACATGGAATATACAGACAGACATCTGCTCCTAGGAAACCACAACAAAATAGGATAGTAGAGCGAAGAAACAAAAGAATATTAGATGATTCTAGAACTATGTTGTTGGAAGGAAATTTATCACATGTTCATTGGAGAGAAGTTGTTGGTACTGCAGTGGATACTTTGAACAGAATTCAGATCAGAGAAGGTACAAGTAAGACTCCTTATGAATTATGGTTTAATCATACTCCTACTGTGAAATATTTTAGAATATTTGGTAGTAAATGCTATATCAAAAGAGATGACGAGATAGGAAAGTTTGATGCTAGAAGTGATGAAGGGACCTTCCTTGGTTATTCCACTAAAAGCAAAGCCTATAAATGTTTCAATATGAGATTGAGGAAGATGATTGAAAGTGCTAATGTGAGGATTGATGAAAAGTTCCAGATTCAAGAGAGAATGTATGACTGTAATCAGAATACATAGATCAAGGAGGTTACTACAGATCAAGAAGAACCTTTTGAGATTGACTGTGAGATTGAGGTATGTCAAGATGGATCAAATGATCCTATTGAAATTCCTAAAACTCAGAGGTATGCTAAGAAAAACCATCTTGAAGATCAAATTATTGGGGATGCTAATAGAGGAATGATGACAAGATCTAAATTAAGAGATGCAATTTTTTTGATTTCTCAAGTTGAACCAAAATCTACTGATGAGGCATGTAGAGATGAATCTTGGACTAAAGCTATGCATGAAGAATTAGAACAGATAAATAACAACACTTGGGAACTGGTTCCAAGACCTAAAAACAAGAATGTTATAGGAACTAAGTGGGTTTTCAGAAATAAAATGGATGAGGAAGGAACAATGGTAAGAAATAAAGCAAGACTAGTTTGTAAAGGCCTACTTGCAACAAGAAGGCATAGAATTTGAAGAAACATTTGCTCCTGTTGCTAGGTTGGAAGCAGTGAGATTATTTCTTTCTTATGCTGCACAAAGATTTTAAGGTATATCAGATGGATGTGAAATCTGCATTTTTGAATGGAGATTTAGAGGAAGAGGTATACATTGAGCAACCTGATGGATCTCCTTTGACAGAAGATGAAGACATGGTTTGTAAGTTGAAGAAATCTTTGTATGGACTTAAACAAGCATCGAGAGCATGATATGAAAGACTGGACAAGTATCTACTTCATCTTGGCTTCATAAAAGGTAATGCAGACATCAATTTGTACTTAAGAACTAGTGAAGATGAATTTCTAATCACATAAGTTTTTGTTGATGATATCATTTTGGGAGGAAATGATGTAATGAGTAAAAGATTCTCTAAAGAGATGGAAAATGAATTTGAAATGTCAATGATTTGTGAGATAAAATTTTTCCTTGGGTTGCAAATTAATTAGAACAAGAGTGGTATTTTCATTTCTCAGACCAAGTATCTTAAGGAAATGTTGAAGAAATTTGGAATGGAAGATTGCAAACTTGTCGGGACACCCATGGTGACTGGGTACAAACTTACTAATAATGATGAAACTCAAAGTGTTTTTTAGACAAAGTACAGATCAATGATTGGAGGTCTACACTATCTAACTCACACCAGACTAGATATTACTTATGAACTTGGAATTGTGGCAAGATATCAAGCAAATCCTGAAAAGACACACCTTTCTACTGTGAAAAGAATTTTCAGATACTTGAAGGGAACCATAGAGCATGGGTTATGGTATGAAAAATCTGATGATTTTATCTTACATTCATATACTGATGCTAATTGGGTAGGTAGTGTGGATGACAAAAAGGGTACAAGTGGAGGAGCATTTTTCCTTGGAAAAAGGCTGGTTTCATGGTTAAGTAAGAAGCAGGATTGTATAGCTCAGTCTACTGCTGAATCAGAGTATGTTGTTGCTGTTATAAATTGTACACAAATTGTTTGGATGAAACAAACGCTGAAGGACATTGGAATAATTTTTGAAGAGCTAGTGGTTATCTATTGTGATAAAAATAGCACAATGAACATGTCTAAGAATCTAGTAATGCATTCAAAGACTAAACATATTTCAATTAAGTATATTTTTTGAGGGACAAGGTAGCAGAGAAGGAGATCAGATTGGAGTATGTCAACACAAAAGAACAAATAGCAGATATATTTACAAAACCTTTTCCAAAGGATGCCTTTGAATATCTCATAGGTATGCTTGGGGTGCGAACCCCCCTTGCGAGAACTAAATTGATGCAGGAATGCATCAGTCTAGTGTCTTTCAGATCTATATCATTTTATGGACTTGATCTATAGATCTACTCCTCAGTGGGAGTGATCGCAGGAACATTACATAACATATTTAGGTGATTTTGCACCTGGTTATTGCAGACATGAAGATTTGAAAAAGCTACACCTTGCAGAAGAAAGAAGAAGATTTATGGCACCCTTTGCCATTGTTGTCAAAAGGGGAGAGATTCTATGAGAAAATCCCTACTGTTTAGGGAGAGCTGTGTTGTGGATATTGAGAAGATTGTATTGAGAGAGTACTTTTGGGTTGAAAGATTCTCCCATATTTTTCCATCAATTTCAAAGGGGGTGATTGTTGGATTTGGTTCATGATGATGTTGTTGGCATTCATGTTTTGTCACTAATGTCAACATATGTTTCTATGGAGGTAGAATAGACTGGTTATTACTATATCTTTATGAATGATAGAGGTGTATGGGTACTGTACGGTTGATTCAGAATGAGCAAAGATGGTGATGTGTACAGAGATGTGTTGTGGTCTTATTCCTAAGGTCATACAACTTAATATTATCTATTAGATGAATTACAAATGTTTTAGTGAAGACTGGGTACTGGACGATGACAATGATATTTGACAAAGTTAGTCTCTGTGTTTTGAGTATAACTTACGAGCAATGTGGATTTAGGTTATGCGAGCTTAAGGGATGATAGGAGACATGTTAAGGAATTTTTTTTATGGTTCTCTAGTCGTATGACTGTTGGTGATATCAGTTGTGCCATGTGTTCTGGAGGAGACCTATTTGGGGCTGACTTCAGAGATGTAGCGTGTATTATGGATTGCAAGCGTGGATTACAGATCTTAGATTATATATGATGAATTGTAATTGATGTTTACTTGTTATAGGTACCTTGTGTATCTTAGCAAGGGGTCAAATAATTATTTGCATATTGGGAAATCCTAATTGGCTAACCTAATCAATTATTGTAATAGGGTATATATGAGAGATCTTTTCCTTTGAAAAGAGTGTGATGTAAGAGGCGAATGCGATTGAAGATAGAGACAAAAAATTGTAGAAGTTGTGAGCTTGTTTGTCTACTAGATATAGAGTAGAGGTTGTGATTATGTTACTTCATTGGAACTAACCAAGCAAAGACAGTTGCTATCAGACAGTTCACTAGATTGTATATTTCCTATATACACTTGTATTTCAGACTGTAAGTCCCGAGGGTGGTTTTAACCTTATTTAGGCAGTGTGCCTGGGCAGTAAGCTCACTGTTACTCTTGACATCTAACATGGTCTATCCTTTAACATGGACTATGTAATGTAATGCATTAATAAGCTCCTAACATGGCTAAATCTTTTAACAAGGATACTATACTCTTAGTACATTATTTGTGGGTGCTAATTTCCACCGAGGTTTTACCTATAATAGGGTTTCCTCAACAAAAAAAGATTGTGTTATTGTGTTTACATTTACTGTTTTATCATTTTGATGAAAGTTTTGTGTATAAAGTTTAATGTTTAATAATCTATCCCACAACTGATTCACCCCCCTCTTAGTTGTGTTGGTGGATTGTTATTCCTAACACTAACAACTTCCATAACTTTAGCTTTATATCTGGACAAGTTCTAGAACTTAAAGCTTTATATTTAGACATTTAATAACTAAACATGTGTGATAATATCTCTTCAAACTTTAAAATATTGAGAAAACACCAAGAATAGTAATCTTTAAGACCAATAAGCTTGAGAAAACACAACCTCAAACTCCTTCGAAAGACTCCTCCAAGAATAGAAATCTTCTGGACCATAAAGCTTGAGAAAACACAAACTCAAACTCCTCCGAAATACCATGTTTGACATCAATGACAACAAACCACAATCATATATTTATAACAATATCCCCCTTTGTCATTAATGGAAAATAACCACCAAACATGTCAACGCCCCCTTACTATATTAAACATTTTATTTATCTTGTTCCCCCTTTATCATCAAGGATAAAGGCCAAGAACCGATCTAGCACTGCATAACTTTGATAACCTAACACTAGAATCAACCCAAAATAAAAATAAGCTAGAAAGCTCCCCTTGGACAGATGCACTAATCTAGAAAAATAAAGGGGCAACAACCCCAAACATTTATGGAGAAACTCAAAAGAATTCTGATCATATGATGAAGCATGTCTCCAACAAGAGCTTCGGCTACATTTTTCTCATTATCTTGTCCTTATCTTTATTTTTTCCTAGATCTGCTACATCTTTAGTCCTTGCAACATCAAACACAATTATATAAAAAAATTCAAGCTCAATCTTTTCTATGTAGTAGCTAATCTTATTCTCCTTTAACTAATCATCATCTTTAGTAGAAAAATAGCCCCACATGATTATCAATTCATCAAGAGGACTTTTATAATTCATAGCACTGTCATTATGATGTACCTTAATTTGTGATCCAATAAAAACATCATATTTCCAATCCATACTTGAATATATCTTAGAAGGAACAAATTCTTACATTACCAACCAATCAAACACATTTCGGGACCACAAAACACAAATTGTATCTTCAAAGAAGTATTCATACATTATTGCCATGTTGAGAAGATACCCAACATCCAGTCTCGAAAGGGAAAACAAATGAAGACTCTGTAGACCTTATGGCAAGACATATTGTCAATTAGTGTCAAAACACTTAGTCATTCAGTGTTACCTGAGTATACAGTGTTACCCAAGTATACAATATTGCCCGAGTGTTTAGCATCGCCTGAGTGTTCAGAATTGTTGATGTTTATAGCTTCGATCAGATAAAATGATCTTAGCATTGAATTAGATAAACATCATTATATTATTCTATATATGCATATTAATATATATATAAATAATAATGATATTATTATATATATATTAATATACATATATGGTTATTATGAGATAATGTTATTATATATTATATATGTATATTAATATATATATATATAAATAATAATGATATTATTATATATATATATCAATATACATATTATACTTAATGAAAGAAATAATATTTATATTATACCGATTGTCATTATTATTGATATCGGTTTAAAACAGAATTATATTGACATTACAAATACCGATTTGTATC
>MU224475.1:119801-139111 GCA_018584345.1 Thuja plicata | reverse complement strand
TCGATATGCATGAAATTTAATATAGAGAGTCACATCCACGATGGACGTGACTCCTCATGGAGTCATGTCCATCTTGGACGTGACTCTCCAAACAATGAAACAACATATTAATATTGACTGTTGCAATATGAGAACCATACATACAATTCAAATAGTCTCAGTTTTCAGATAATTACACAGTCTCATTTCAGTATTATAAATTCTGATTTAATATATTCAATATATATTGTTACATATGATATATATACATTGATTACTATATTATATATATATATCAAAATTGAAAGTAAATCTAAAACATATATCTTAAACCAAAAATTAACAAGAATCACCCGAGTGTTTAGTATCACCCAAGTGATAGTTTATCACTCGAGTAGTCTTTTGGACCCAAGTGACAGTTTGAAGCCGACTTTGCATATATTGTTAAATATAAATTTGTTTATTGCAAGCCGACTTACAAAGTTATTTATTGGATAAAGATATATATGTAAGATAATTTGTTTTATCCAATATGTAGAATGAATGAGTATGATAAGAAGATGAATATGATTATGTGAATGACAGTTTGAGTTAAGTACAAAAGTGTTCAGGACAACAAAGACTTATCTATCACATTCAGGTGATCAATTATTTTCAAAGGATCTTATTCCGCAATCACAGTTGAACAGAGCAGATCATCAACTGGTTCATTCTCATAGGTGGATCAACAAAATCCTTTAACAAGGTGGACCTAAGAGTCCTTTCTTTAAATCTCTTAACCATGTTGCATTAATTATTGTATTGTACAAAATCCTATAACAAGGTGGACCTAACAATCCTTTCTATGCTCCTAACATGGTAGACCATTAGAAGTGGTCATTGTAAGATTTAAAAGGCTAAATTTATACTACAGTATGAAATCTTGTGGATATCATCCCAACCCCAGTTTTACTTTCTTTTGGAAGGTTTCTGGGTAACCAAATATTGTGTTTTGTATTGTATCTGATTCTTTAATTTCAAGTTATATGCATGCAAACAAATAAGCTAATCTAATTGTGGATTAAAAGGATTAAGTTTTATTGGTTCCTGATTCACCCCCCTCTCATTCATTGGGCACTTCATATAATTCCAACAATTGGTATCAGAGCAGTGGTTCTCATATCAGTAGTTTAACAACTTGAGAAAAGATCAGAGGATATGGAAACATACAGACTAGAGAAAGCCATTGAGAATGAAAAGATAGATCTTAAAGTGGTCATGGATCAGATCATAAAACTTAAGGGGCAACTCTCTCTTTCCCTAAAGAGAAGAAAATAATTAGGAGTGCAGATGAATGACAAGAACTATATAAGAGAAAGAATTGAATAATTTGCAAAGACAGAAGCTCAGAAGAAGCTGATGCAACCATTGAAGAATTTCTTGCAAAGAATCTCAATTTACATGAAGAAGTCAGAAAGTTGAAAAGAGAATAGGAAGTTCACTCAATCAAAATGTGTGAAGTCATGGAACTAAAGAACAAAGCAGAAGATGACAAAAATATAGCACAAGAAGATAAAAGAATGCCGAGTAAAAGATTAGAAGAAAAAGAAAAATAAATCCAACACTTATCACTTCAGCAAGCTGATTTGGTAAGTCAACTCAACAATACAACACAAGAAGTTGTCAATCTAAGGACAAAAAATGAAAGGCTGCAGAATGATCTCAATACTAAAAGGCAAACAAATGAAATTATGGTGAATTCACAAACTAGCATGGATCAGGCAACAGAACTTAGACACCATGGACATACTGGATTAGGTTATACTGAACAAGGTGAATCCTCACAACAAGGAGCTCAAAGGAACAACAAACCTAAATGCAATCACTGTGGTAAGACATGGCATACATCAAATAAATGTTGGAGAAATGGAAAGTCAAAATTTAAAGATAAATTCTATAGTTGCAACAAACATGGACATAGAGCAAGTGAATGCAAAGAGAAACCTAAGTTTGAAGGAAAATGCTACAAATGCAACAAACAAGGTCATAAATATTCGAGTGCAGAACTAAGAATTGGAATCCTATTGAACAATTAGCCAAGGCAATTTTTGGTTGGGATTACAACACTTGGTACAAATGTTATCATTATGGTGAATATGGACACATTGGTGCAAATTGTGTGAAGACTCACTTCAGAAAAAAACTAAGAGATGCTATGTGTGTAAACAACTCGTTCATCTGAGCAAGAACTATATGAATAGAGAAAAGGTTGATACTGGTTTTGAGAATGGTAAAACCAAAGTATCAAAAATCAAAACTCAGATGAGAAAGCAATGGGTAAGGAAATCTTCAGATAATTCAGATCAAAGCAATGAAGGATCTAATGACACCCTAAACAGTGAGATGGGTGGATCCATCATTACAAAATAGGAAAGTAAGGAGATGACTGGAATTGTGCAATAACAAGCCATCCTACATTATCTCCAGGTAAGAAAGACAATCCATATCCAAATATTTATGCATGAGGACATATTGTAGTTCAACCTGAGTCAGAATGTTAGTTACACCCGAGTCACTCCAGCTCACTCGAGTTGAGTCGGGCAGTATTGATAACTGGAAAGTTAGTTTCACCCGAGATTTTGAGTGAATCTTGGAGAAACACCCAAGTCATGCCAGCTAATATGTACAGAGCATTTAATGAAATAATCTAACGGTTGAAAAAATCTTATATATGAAGGATTGTAAAGAGTATTGTTTACAAAGATTTCAGTTTACAAGTCAATTCAGAGCCCTTAGAAATTCAATGTGAATTCGTGATTGAAAGTGGGATAGGTCAAGAAAGGTTCAGAGATGCTAGTAAGGAATACAATTTGTGTTCCTCCCATGTTCAAGCTTCATCCGACAGTTGCATAGGAGATAGATCTAATGGGAGCTCATTCCCTAATCCCTCCGAGAGTGTTACTTGTCAATGAGATTCACAACTTCTATCACTGCAACATATAGGTGCTTGCAACCAGTGAGATGAATCAAACAAATGAGAAGTTATGTACAGACGAAAAAATGAAGCCTAAGCATAAGCACCTTGAAACCAAGGGTTTGACACATATCATGCATATGCCAAGGGAATTCCAGACAAAATGGATGAGACACATTCTTAGTCATGTTAACGACATGCAACTATGGTTGGATCATCCTGTGAAGATCACTAAGCAGATAATTCACCGTGTTACTGGGTTCCGTATGCTAGAAAAGCCAAAAGCTACCAAAACCCTAAACATGGATGAACTAGCTGAGTTAACTCTTGCCGAGTGGGAAAACATAGGCATGAGAATCAATAGAGTAACATATATGCAGATGAAATTTGGCATTCATGTGTTATTACACAAGATATACAGCTCAAGAAGACCCAACAATGTTGCATACGAAGCTGTTGACCTACCTTATAAAGTAGTCAAGAAGAATCTGGTATTTGACCTAGAAGAATTGCAACTCACTTAGTTAAGAAAAAACATGGAGAGAATCTGAGTATCAAAAACTAATTCATGTAAGTTTGGTTCTCTTCTAACCTGCATACTATTTTATGTTGAGAAGTTCTTTCCCTCCAAAGGAACAGTAGCATGGAAAAAGGATAGACCAAATATCCATCAAATTAATAATTTCATAGCTGAGATGGGAGATAATTTTGATAGAATTATGGATGGATAATTTGAAATTTTCAAACAGAAAATGCAGAGTAGATATAGAATTCCCAAACAACTAGTTGAGAAGTACAAAGAAGAAATCTGTTTTCTGGTTGATTGTGATAAAGTGTATATACAAGCAGTAAAACATAGGGTTGCATGGGTACAACCCTTTCCATATGAAGTTAATAATGAGGACACTAATGATACCATAGAGGCTCTTGTGAATGAACCTGTCAATCCAAAGGCACCTTACTTTGGAACCTATGAGGAAGCAAAGAGCAGGATATCTTTGGAAATTGAGATTCCTAAGATATTAAAGAGAGGAAGAAAAAGACTTGATACATTCAACAAGAAGTATGGAAAGACCTCCGACTCTCCTACAATATCTGAGAGCAAAGAGGAAACTGTTAAAACATAGGAGATAGAGGAAATTGAATATGACAAGGAAGAAACATATGTTAATCCTCCACAGAAGAAGAGGAAGACACCACCTAGATAGAAAAATGAAAAAAGGCACTACTCCTGTTGTCACCCTAAGAAGATCAAGGAGAAAACTTATACTAAGTGATGAAGAGGATGATGATGAAGAAGCTACTGTGGTCTTCACTAAACCCACACCCACACTTGATCAAAAGATCAAAGACCTTAAAGAAGGAAGAGCCATGAGTTCTTTAAAATCACAGAAGTATGCTTCGAGGACATAAGAAGAAAAGAAGAAAATTCAGAAAGCAGTGGTGGAGAAGATGGCAAAGTGGAAATATGACCCTTCTGAGTTGAAGAGTTATATGACTAAAAAATTATTTAAGGTAGTCTCTATTCCATGGAAGAATGCAGTACAAATTGAAAGAGATATAAGGGAAGAGACATTGAAGCAGGTCATGCCTGCAATGAGGAAAAGAAGTGAAAGAGGCCTTGAGAAAATATGATAATAATCACACCTCCAGATTCATGGCATTTCAAATATTGAACAAGAATATAGAAGAAGTAGCTCAGCGTGCCACATTAGTGTGGAAATCAATATTTGAGATAGAAGAAATAAATGTGAAGGAAGAAGTACCGAGTACAGACCCTCCAACACAAGGAAATGATGATACTCTACCTGAGGTACAAACTATTGAAGAGTACAATGCAGAGAAGATTTTAGTTGAGGTAATGGCGTCACTACCAAAATCTTGCATACACAATATAGTGACTCCGAGCAAAGAAAAGGTTGCAGAATCTACATCAGAATAGACAAAGCCTGAGCAACTGGCTCCTCTTACTACTGAGACATGCACACTCGAGTCACATAAAGGAAAGGTAGACATTGCTACTTTTTATTCATCAGTAAGTGTTGATCCAACAATTGGTACTATAAAGGTCAATGACCTAATTGGATTGAATACTGAAACAAAGGATAATGTAGATAAAGGTAAGGAAATTGTTCCTTCACCGAGTCCTAAATCAGAGACAGTAATAACTGATGAGATAGATTTGGATAAAGAGATTATGATTCCTAATTGGGATCTATCCAACCTATCTATAGAAAAAATGGATATTTTGGGAGAACTGTGGAAGAAAAGAGCCTCACAACAGAAACTCAAAAAGGAAAGACAAAGGAACAAAGTACTTGAAGATGTAAAAGGCATTTTTGTAGATGCTTTGCAGATTGAAGTCAATGAAAGTGACTCAATAATGGACCAAATTGTTGACATTGTCCATAATTTCAACACAGACATGAATGGTCAGGAGAAGTTACTTGAGAAGGTAGAGAAGAAATTTGAGAACAAGGTTCTAGAGAGCATTGCAAAGAAGATTGCAATTGACCAGGTGCAGCTTACACAGATTATCAACACTCTAGAAACCACTATGAAAAATGTGGTAGCATTATTTGTAAAGTTGAGTGATTCCTCTAAATTTACCATGGAAATCAAGAATAAGATAGTAAAGATCGATGCAAACATGAAGGAAAGTGGAAGGCAGTTAGCATTTGACCCAAGCACCAGTTCTTCTCACTTCATGAAAATAAAGTATCTTACTGATTTTTAGGCTAAAGTGTTGAGAGAAGAAGCAAGAATCAGAGAATCTCTTACAGCCATTCAGAGCCAACTTCTACCACACATGGATGGAATGTAGAAACACATAACACATGCTAAAAATCTCATTCATGAAAACAACTTCTCAGTTGCCGAGCTGATGATAGAGCTATTTACAGAACTACAAGTCAAATTGCACATCTTGAAGGTGCTACAGGATAATTGTGACAACATCTGTCTCAAATTTTGAAGGTACATAGTGATTTTCTATCGTACTTCAGGATAACCCTGTAGATGACATTTTTTTTGGCATTCTTATAAAAAAAAGGGGGAAATATCATTGTATAAGAGGGAAATGTCATTATAAATATCACATGTACAGTGAATAGTGTAGAAGATATCTGTTACAATAATAATTTTGAAAAATACAAAACAGAGTCAGTTAGACTCGAGCAGCAGAGCAAGTGTCAAAACCTGAGCAATCTGTAAGGGGGAGTTTTGACATATCAGATACAAAGTTTAATGACAAGTATTTTTTTCACTAATGCCAAAGGTGGAAATTGTAGACCTTATGGAAAGACATATTGTCAATTAGTGTCAAAACACTTAGTCATTCAATGTTACCCGAGTATACAGTGTCTGTTCAACATCGCCCGAGTGTTCAACATCACCCGAGTGTTCAGTATCGCCCGAGTGACAGTTTATCACCCGAGTATTCTTTTGGACCCAAGTGACAGTTTGAAGTCAACTTTGCATATATTGTTAAATATAAATTTGTTTATTGCAAGTCGACTTACAAAGTTATTTATTGGATAAAGATATATATGTAAGATTGTTTGTTTTGTCCAATATGTAGAACGAATGAGTATGATAAGAAGATGAATATGATTATGTGAATGACAGTTTGAGTTAAGTATAGAAGTGTTTAGGACAACAAAGACTTATGTATCACATTCAGGTGATCAATTATTTTTAAAGGATCTTATTCAACAATCACAGTTGCACAAAGCATATCATCATCTGGTTCATTCTCATAGGTGGATCAACAAAATCCTTTAACAAGGTGGACCTAACAGTACTTTCTTTAAATCTCTTAACTGATTTGGATTACTTATTGTATTGTACAAAACCCTTTAACAAGGTGGACCTAACAGTCCTTTCTATGCTCCTAATAGGGAAGACCATTAGAAGTGGTCATTGTAAGCTTTAACAGGCTAATTTTATATTGCAGTACTAAATCTTGTGGGTATCATCCCCACCACAGTTTTACTTTCTTTTGGAAGGTTTCTGGGTAACCAAATATTGTGTTATGTGTTGTATCTGATTCTTTACTTTCAAGTTATATGCATGCAAACAAATAGGCTAATCTAATTGTGGATTAAAAGGATTAAGTTTGTTTGGTTCTTGATTCACCCCCCTCTCAGTCATTGGGCACATCATATAATTCCAACAAACTCCCCCTCAGACCGTGCAATCTCAGTCATTTTACAGATGAGGAAACAACATCTGGAATGGATTCCAGACCACCATCAGAAACACCCTCTGTATTCCACATCAAATATATCCTGTTCCTTTCTTTGGGTCTCCTGCAACTGTGAAATAATCACCCTGCTCTTGACCATACTAGCATAACTTAGTAGTATGTCTTGTCATGTTACATCTATAGAAAACCAGACCATCCTCACAAAACCTTGAAATATGTCCTTTCTTGTTACATTTATAGAAAATCAAACCATCCTTTTTAAATTTTTTTTACAGTCTTATTATTCTTGACATTGATATTCATACTGCATTCAAATTTTGTGTGTCCATATGCATTAAACAACCATAACAGTATCAATTAAAGTTCTTGAAATATTTGTTCTCATTCATTCTACTGTAATTCACTTTACTTCTACACTGAACTACCTTATCTCCTAACTTATTGCAATGAAATAATCTTCCATTTAAAACATAATTCCTTCTCAAAATTCTACACTCACTAACTCTATATCCTACACTTTTACAACAAAATAGATACCATCAAAAGAAGAGTACCTGAAAAGATTAGAAGGAGATCTCCAATTCTGCATCCTCTTTATATCCTTTTCCTGCACTTAACTATTTTTTTTCTTCTTCTGCTTCCTATCTGCTAGTCTTTTATCTTCCAACAACTTCTGATTAACCATGCTCTTTTTCCTTCAACCTACTTCTGATCAACCATATCCTTCTTATCTTCTACCTTCTGCTCCTAATTTACCATGTCCTTTTTGTCTTCCTCTTGGTTCTGGTCAACTATAAACTAGTCAGCTTCCTCTTTTCCTTCTTTCTGTATCTGATCTACTATTTGCTTCTAGTCTACCATGTCATTATTTTTTTCTTCGTACTTTTGATCTACCATAATCCATTCAGCCTCCACTGAATTTTGTAAATCAACCTTTATTTCCTTATTGTCCTTTGATAGAGTAGATTCCACTTTGACTTTATTGAGTTACATTTCTACACCATTTCCCCATCTACCATTGTATTGAATTAGAAAACATAGATATTCACATTTATCTTCAATATAATAGATTTTACCAGCAGTCCTAAAGCCTTTTGCAACGCTTTTACCAACTTGTTTCTTTATGATAGTACAACCATAACCTTTGAACATAACTTAATAACCCTTTTTGCACATTTTAGTAACACTTAAAAAATTATATTTCAAACCTTCAACATAGTAAACATCATCAATTCTATGCTTACCATCAATGGAGATGGTTCTAATACCTTTGATTAGTGCACTTCCTTCTCCTACAAATCTGATTGCTCCAACATCATAATATTCAATCTTGATAAATCTTATTTTATCTCCTATAATATGATTTGAACATCTAGAATGTACAATCCATGTATCTACAACAACTTAAGCATGCGAAGCAATCTACTCTTTTTTTTTGAGAAATAGCTAAAAAAAAGGATTCCTCAATTGTTTCATTAACACCCTATGTTAGTCCTAACGTCAGATTAATGAGAAGGGGGGGGGGGGGGGGGGGGGAANGGGTGTGAACAAGTAATGTACCAAATAATCCAATCTTTATAACCTTATACTCAAACCACCATTCACAAGATTAACCATACATTCAATAAATGAAAAGCATAAACGTGCAAGTCCATCCACACAATTGACACAGATTTATCTCGTGGAAACCCAAATAGGGAAAAAACTACGGTGGGGATTAGTACCCACTAAATGATGTACTCTTCTGAAGTATGCCCTTTGAGGAGCTTAACCCTATTAGGATTTTACAACAACATTGTTAGGTGCTACCCGGTTAAGGGATTTTCCTTAGGCCTGTTAGAACCTTTACCTTGTTAAGAGTATCCTTGTTAGAGGACTTTAGACACTTTTTAAAGTGTCACCTTGTTAGAGGAATTACAACAAAAATTTGTTAGGATCTACCCTGTTAAGGGAGTTACCCTCCTGTAACTGTTAGGGAACAACAAAAATAATGATCTATGAAATAACACTACCTCTGCTTGATCAAATCCACTAACAGACACAATCTCTTCTCAATACACTTAAATCTTCTCTGGCTTGATCACAACTCACACTTTTCACCACACTTGTCTAACACATGATCAACACATTCAACATTCAACTTCATTCATTATATACTAAATTTTTAAGTCCACCACCTTGATCAAACCCTAAAATATAATTTCAAACATCTCGTTCAAATCCAACATGCCACATACCAAAATTAAATACAAAAAAACATATTTCCAAGACCGCATCGGCCAATACAACGATTTATATAGGATTTTGTGTCAAGGAGTCAAACATATTTTGAGAAAACACAAGCTTCTTCAATAATATTCTCCACATGATAACATCGAATAATGTGATGCCAAATCATCACCTCCAATCATGAAAACATGTCACCAGATCATGAATGAATCAACTGACTACATCATAACCTCAACACCAATCACCGATCAAAGATTTATCAACTGTCACTCAAGAACACAAGTTTTGTAACTTGATAACAACTCTATCTCTTCTCAATGATCATCTATCCTTCACACCAGTCACTCAAATTAGTTGCGGTTGCAACTATAGCATCTGAACATCATTTACCACCATATCCTATGACCACATCACAAGATATAACAAATATTTGACATGAAATTCAAATCATCTATCACCTACCGTAAACTGTTCCAACATCTGCACTGTTATACTTCAACTAATCATAAATTCTACATAATATCACTTCAATAGTAGTAGTCATGCATTATACTTCTAGAGACACACATAAGTCTCCCATAAAAATATCAACCACTAAAACTCACTGCAACTCATCATTCATCACAACTATGCTTGGCAACATACTAAGAATAGAAAGTCAATTGTTGACATCAATGACAACTTAATATCTGATCATCCTATAATTAAATCTACATCATGACATCTCCAAAACTCACTTACTATCACTACATCAGATATGCCAACAATCTCTCCCTTTAGAATTTATGGAAACACTCTATGCAACACTTTCTACCTCACCAATGATGACAACTCTTTTCCTTAATCCACTTCTGTCTTTCACCTATTCTACAATTACTCACCCTTTGTCATATATACATTATCCCTTAACAAACAATCTCCCACTTTGAAAACAATGTCAAAGGTGTCAATCACACCTGATATATGCTCTACTGTTCTTGACTTCATAGACTGCCCCCCCTAAGGAGTAGCCCCACAACATCAATCTAATCATAAAGATATCCAATGAATACTCTAGGATTGAGGCAACTACATCTTCTTCTAATTTAATTCTGATAGGGGAATGACCCCCAACCTATTTCTTAGATACTCAAATGTATCCTTAGGTAATGGTTTTGTGAAAATATTAGCAACCTTCTCTTTAGTTGGCACATAATCCAACCATACTTCCTTTCTTGTTCATGTTCTCTAAGAAAATGATATTTGATAGCTATAAGCTTAGTCTTAGAGTGCATCACCAAGTTATTTCAAATATTAACAACACTTGTATTTTCACAATACATAACCATCGATTCAATTACCTTCTCTTGAATTCTTTCTAGAATTTTCTTGATCCAAACTACCTCTGTACAATTAATTATAGTAGCAACATACTCAACTTCAATTTTTGATTGAGATATATAGTTCTACTTCTTACTTGTCCAAGATACAAGCCTCTTAACAAGAAACAATGCAACTCCACTTGTGCTCTTTCTATCATCAACATTACCTGCCCAATTAGCATCCATAAACACATTTAAAAAGAAATCACCTTTATGTCCATACCATAGACCATAATCTTCAGTCCCCTTAAGATATCTAAAGATTCTCGTTACTGCAACCAAATAGGATTCCTTAGGACTAGAATAAAATCTTTCCACTAATCTAACTACATGTGCTATGTCTGGTCTGCTGTGCACTATATACTATAGCTTACCGATCCTGAACCTATAAAGTGTCTCATCCTCCTCTTTAGATTCATCTTAATTTGATAATTTGCAACCGGTTACCTTAGGGGTACCAACCATTTTTGAGTCTTCTAACCCAAAAGTCTTCAATATTTCCCTTACATATTTGGATTGACTTATGTAGATATCATTCTTCATCTGTTGAACCTGCAATCCAATGAAGAATTTGATCTCACTGATCATAGACATCTCAAATTATTTCTTCATCTCATCTGCAAATAATTTTCTCATCTCTTCATTTCCAAAAAAATGATATCATCTACAAATATCTCTGCAATCAACAATCTTTCATCTTTCTGAATCTTTAAATACACATTACTGTTATCACTATTCCTGATGAAACCAATCTGAATTAGATATGAATGCAATCTCTCATACCATGCTCTAGGTGCTTATTTCATCCATACAAAGCTTTTTATAATTTTCACACCATGTTCTTACCTTATGAATTAGCAAATCCTTCAGTTTTTTCAATGTATACTTCTTCTTCCAAGATACCATTAAGAAAACCTGACTAAACATCTATTTGATATACCTTGAATCCTTTATAAGAAACATATGCAAGCAATATCCTTACACCTTCAAGTATGGCCACATGTGCAAATGCTTCACCATATTCCTAACCTTCCTCCTATGCATATCCTTTGCACACCAATCTTTCTCTATTCCTTACCACTTCACTTGTCTCATTCATCTTGTTTCTAAAAATCCACTCAGTACCAATAAAATTCTTGTCCACTGGTCTAGGAACTAATGTCCAGGTATTGTTCTTCTCAATCTAATCCAATTCTTCTTCCATAGCTTTCACCCAATCTTCATCTTTCAATGCATCTTTAGATTTTTAACGCTCAAATTTAGATAAAAAACAAGTACCTTCTTTTTCCTTCCTTATTGTTAACACACCAACATTTTTGTCACCAATAATTTGATCAGGGGAGTATTTCAACTTTACATATTTTGGCAATATAAGTTCAGTTCTAGGAGTTTCTTCATCCGCTTGTATTGATTCATGTTTAATGAGCTGTCTCTCCATAGGTTCTTCTGTAGTGTCCTTCTCCACCGGTTTTACATATACAAACCCATGATAGTCTTCTGGTTTGTTATTGCTAGATTCATCATTTTTCTCAGAAAATTCATCTATTCTTACACTAGCACTTTCCATTATCTTATTTGTTCTTTTGTTCAAACACTTGTAGGCTTTGCTCTTAGAGGATTATCTTAAGAATATCCCCTCATCACTTCTTGGGTCAAACTTTCCTGAATTTTCATTTGTTTCTATATAATATCTACTCCCAAATTTTTTGAAATAACTCACACATGGTGATCTACCATACCATATCTCATAGGGAGTTTTGTTTGTACCTTTCTTCAACTAAACTTTGTTCAAAGTGTAAAAATTAGTGCTCACTGCTTCTCTGTGCAACACCCTTTTGAATCATTAATGTCCTAGCACAATCAATGATAGACCTATTTCTTCTTTCAACAATACCATTCTACTGATATCTTCTAGGAGCTAACATCTGCCTTTTAATTCCCTGCTCTTCATAATATGTAGTAAACTCATGTGAAGTAAAATCACCTCCTCTGTTAGATCTAAGACATTTCAAGGTCTTACCAATCTCCTTCTCCACTCTAGCTTTGTAAATATTAAGCATGCAAAAAGCTTCTGATTTGTCTCTTAAAACTTTAACCCACATCACTCTAGAATAATCATCAACAAGCAACATGAAATATCTATCACCGTAGTAACTCCAAGTTCTCATTGGACCAAAAAGATCGGTATGAACCAGATCTAAAATATTTTCAGAAGAATAATGTTCACTGATGAAACTAGAACTAGTTAACTTCCCAAGCTAAAATTCTTTGCACATTACATTTTCTGGGTTCACTAGGTTAGGCAAATCTCTCACTATCTTCATCTTACTAACTTTGACCAGGTTATCAAAATTTAAATGACAAAAAGTATTATTCCATAACCAACAATCTTCGACCTTAGAAATATGACAACTCTTAATATTAGATTTTAGATGGAACAAGTTACCTATAGTTTGTTCACCAGTAGCAATCAGTTCTCTTGATTTCCCAATAATCCTGTATATACCTCCATTGAACTCCAATATGAAACCTTTGTTATTCAACTGAGAAAAACTTAAAAAATTGTATCTCAGATCATCAACCCAATAAAGATCATCACAAATTGTTTTATCATTCATATTAATAGATCCTTTACCTTTTACCAAACATGGATCATCATTCCCAAATCTTATCAAGCCTCCATCACATTCTTACAACTTTGTAAATTTTCTTTTATCACCGATCATGTAATGAGTACACCCACTGTCAATAATCTAGTTAACACTGTGATTCATGTTAGAAACCAAATCTTTCTCACCTTCTTCTAAGGTTTCTTCCTTTACTGCAACAAACACAACTTCTTCTTCATCTCTTCCGTCATATTCCTCATCGGTAACACCTTCCTCAGCTAGGTAGAATGATTTATTGTTATTATCCTTCAATCTTCTTGGTTTCTCCTTCCTGTCATTGTTAGGGCATCTAGAGGAAATCTGACCAATTTTTTAACATGCAAAGCACTTTAAAGGAAACTTACCCTTATATTTACCTTTTCCTCTAGGCATTATTCTAGAAAATAAAGCTTCCAATTCTTCCTGTTCTCTTTCTTCAGACAAGATAGATTCATAATCATTAGAGTAACATGCTGAAGAACTATTAGATATCTCCTTTCCTTTCCTAGATGGTGAAAGAGTCAATGATGAATTGAAAGCAACTTCAACTTTTGGCATACTATTATCATAATTTCTTAACTCAAATGGAGTTAATTTCCCTATTAATGCATCAAGAGCAATAGTAAAACTTGCTAGAGATATGAGATATTGAATAGATGAAACCCTAATAGCGTAATGAGGCAATAGACTTCTTAAAATTTTTCTTACCAAATCCTCCTCAAGAAGATTACCACCAACACCTCAGACAACAACAACAACTTCTTTGATTCTCTGACTGTATTGCTCAATGTTATGATTTTTTTGCATCCTCACATCATCATACTTTCAAACTATCAACCTTTTAATTTTACACATGTGGATCTCCACCATGGAAAGTCCTCAACTTCTCCCACATCTCATTAGCAGTATCCAAGTCATTGACATCAATAAATTTTGCACCTGAAAGAGTACTAACAATATCTTCCATAGTAGTAGTATGTTCTTGTCTTACCTTTAATTGATTTGGAGTTAGGGTTCCTAAAGGGAAAATATATCTATTTACCACACGATTCCAATACTGATCACCCATACCTTTAAGATAGAACTTCATCCAACCACACAAAACTGAGTACTTCTCTCTTGTGAATTGAGGACCTTCATTTCTCATCATCTTCAGATCTATACCCCAAGATGTTAAGCTTCACCACAACAGAGGACCAAATCTATGATACTAATTGTTAGTCCTAAGATCAGGTTACTGAGAGGGGGAGGGGGTGAATCAATGTTGTACCAAATAATCCAATCTTTATAACCTCTTATACTTAAACTACCATTCACAAGATTAACCATACTTTCAATAAATGAAAACCATATACATGCAAGTCCATCCACACATTTGACACACAAATTTATCTTGTGGAAACCCAAATAGGGAAAAAACCATAGTGGGGATTAGTACCCACTAAATTATGTAGTCTTCTAAAGTACACCCTGTGAGGAGCTTAACCCTATTAGGAGTTTACAACAACACTGTTAGGTGCTACTCGGTTAAGGGATTTCCTTAATCCTGTTAGAACCTTTACCCTGTTAAGAGTAGCCTTGTTAGAGGAATTTAAAGACTTGTAAGTGTCACCTTGTTAGAGGACTTATAACAAAGATCTGTTATGATCTACCCTGTTAAGGGGTTTACCCTGTTGCAACTGTTAGGGAACAACATAAACAATGATCTATGAAATAACAATACCTCTGCTTGATCATATCTGCTAAAGCACACAATCTCTTCTCAATACACTTAAATATTCTCTGGCTTGATCATAACTTGCACTTTGCACCACACTTATCTAACACATGATCAATACATTCAACCTTCAACTTCATTCATTATATACTAAAATTTTAAGTCCATAGCCTTGATCAAACCCTAAAATAGAATTTCAAACATCCCGCTCAAATCCAACGCACTACATATCAAAATTAAATACACAAAAACATATTTCCAAGACCGCATCGGCCAATACAATGATTACATAGGATGTTGTATCAAAGAGTCAAATATGTTTTGACCAAACACAAGCTTCTTCAAGAATATTCTCCACATGCTAGCATCGAACAATGTGATGCCAAATCATCACCTCCAATCATTAAAATACATCACCAAATCATGAATGACTCAAGTGACTACATCATAACCTCAACACTGATCACCGATCAAAGATTTATCAATTGTCACTCAAGAACACAAACTTTGTAACTTGATAACAAATCTGTCTCTTGTCACCGATCATCTATCCTTCACCCTAGTCACTCAAATTAGTTGCAGTTTCAACTGTAGTATGTGAACAATATTGAACATCAATGCCATGACTGCATCAAAATATATAACAAATATTTGACATGACATTCAAATCATCTATCACATGTCATTAACTGTCCTAGCATCTTCACTGTTATACTTAAACTAAAAATAACTTCCACATAAGATCACTTCAGTAGTAGCATTTATACATTAGACTTCTAGAGACACACCTAAGTCTCCCATAAAGATAACAACCACTGAAACTCATTGCAACTCATCATTCATCACAACTATGCTTGGAAACATACTAAGAACACAAAGCCAATAGTTGACATCAATGACAACATAATATTTGATCATCCTATAATCAAATCTACATCATGACATCTCCAAAAATCACTTACCATCATTGCGTCAAATATGCCAACATCCTCATCTTCATAAAATTATTCTTCTACAAGACATAAGCTCTTTTTATTTCTATCTTTAAAGTTTATTTTATTTCTAAAATCACTTTTATTTTGATTGCCTTTACTATCCTCATCTTCCGATTCACTATGATAGTCCTTAAACTTGCAATCATTAGCAAATTGTCCCATCCTTCCATACTTAAAGCACTTAAGAGGTAACTTACCATTGTATCTATCGGTACCTTGCTTGAATATTCTTGAAAGATATACTTCAAAATTCTCCAACATATTGCATATATTTGGTTCAACATCTTCAACATCTCTAAGTGCAATCTCTCTCCTTTCTCTTTCAAATTATGCATGCTCAAATGTAGAAAGTGACCCAATGAGATGAGAAATGCAATATTGACTCAGATTATTTCTCTTCCTTTTAACATTCCATTGGTATGAAATCCTTCTATATGATTGATAAGGTCTTGAGTATAACATCTCTGTCTTGTACATGTCTACCGACAACTTTGATTCCATCAACAACATCAGTAACTCTGTAAATGTTGCTTTCAACACCCTCATCTTCTACTTTTCTCAAAACTTCATACTTTTATTTGACATTCATCATTCTTTTTTTTTGTCTTCAAATATCCTTCATAACCCAGAACCATATTATCCTAGATCTCTCTTGCACCTTTCAAAACTTTCACTTTTCCAAAAGATGTATCACATAGACTACTAAAAAGAATTTCTCTTGGCTTCACATTTTCTTCCTTTTGTTTTTCTTCTTCAGTATTCAAAGGTATTTCAAAATGAGGATAAAAACCAGCTTGAATTATCTCTAAAATACCATTCTATAATATTTCCTAATATGCTTCCATCTTGTCCTTCCAAAAGGGAAAATTTGTGCCATAAAAAACCGATGCCTGAAAGTGTAAATTCTGGGCTATCCAATATTTGCCTCAAGTGGTTAAGCTTATTATAGACGAATCTTGTTCTGATACCAATTAAAAAACACATTCTAGATGCTGAANGGGGGGGGGGTGAATCAACATAAAAAAAAACTTCAAAAACTAACTTCAATAATCAACACATAAAATAGTATGAAAGTAAAGAACATAACCAAACACACAATAACACCAAGATTTATATGTGGAAAACCCAAACTAGAAAAAACCACGATGAAAAATTTCCCACAAAGATATTTCACTGAAGTATATAATCTGATTACAAAATAATATGAGTTCACTACTCTCAAATACCAATCACAGGTTTACTGCCAATACAATAATGGATATAGACAATAAGGCTCACTGCTAATACAATAATGAATATAGACAATAAGGCTCATTTCCTTACAATAAAACTAGGTGCTCACTACTCTGGACTTGTATACAAAGGCTCAATATCAAAGTAGCAAGATACAAAAAAAAACTCAAGTACCCAAGAATCACTATTTTAAAGTACATACACCTCTTTAAAGTAGATAAAGATACACTCTCCTGATAATGCAGCTAATCTGCAAAATATTGTTCACTTTTAGCAACAACTATTACTACCATTCCTTTATTACCACTGCCATTGAAATCTACTCTGTTGATTGTTGAACTAGTTCACACACTTCAATTTCTCAACACCTTACAATTACATTTATCCAAAGCACCAAAAATATTTATATACATGATGGATCATTGGAGATTATAACAAGGTATTCCAAGCCAAAAGATATTACAAATAAGTTTCATGTCGGCCAAGGAAATAGAAAAATGCAAATAATTACTATGTCAAAAACATCCAAACCGAGTACCCAAATAGATAAGATGTCATGCCCAAAATATGCATGTAAAATGCAACTCTTTTTTTTTTGAAAGGTTTGCTAAGGGATGAAGTGGCTGTATTCTTTAGCCTACTAGAACCATTAAGAGTAGCAAGTTAAGACGAAGGGGGTTGAATTATCGAGGGGTAGAAGGAAAAATGTTGATAGCTAGGGTTGAGGGGAAATCATGACGAGAGTCAACATCCCTCAACCCCCTGAGTTTTACAAAGGTCTATTTGATCATATGTTATTTCGTTAGTCTCATAGAGTTGTTTCTTTAAACTAGGTTTTCACATCTACCTCTCACCTTAGTTAAAAGTTAAGTCAAGATATTTTTTTATCTTAGTGGTCTAATTTATTTCATAACATTATTTTAACACTGGCCACATGTATTAACCAAATAAAAATAACATTTCCTAGTTAAATTCAAATATAAATGATTACCTAATACAACTAAAGGATCTAATAATCTCTAAGGAGATCCTAAGATATAACTCTAATTAATTAAATTAATAATGTTTCTTTACTGAAGAAAGGTTACACAAAGTCAAGCTTAAATAAATTATTATGGATTATGTAACTCTCAAAATCTCCTTAGATAGTATAAATCTAATATTTGAAAACTGATCTTAATGTTTTTTCCTTTTTGTTTTTAAACGCTTATTTAGAATTTACCCTTCACTACTAGAAAGACTTAATTTAAATTTAAGTGGTTCATTATGATATATTAAAACATTTAATTTTATCTAGGCATAAAAATTGTTACATTAAAATTCCATTTCTTCCTAAACATATAAAGTTACCATCCAAATAAAAAAATCAATCGTTTAATCCTCACCACACTATTATTTATAATGTAATAATGACTTTAATCTAATAATGAAATAGAAGTCTCATTAATTGAACATATCTATGATTTATTAAAATGACAATGCTAAACATCTAGTTTTAACCTCTATTTGATATAAAGGTGATTTAAATTTAATTCCCTCTCAAATGAACTTCAGCATGTATAAGCAAAGAAAGTTATAAAAAAATAAATAAAGGTCAATATCCCAAATAAAAAAAATGTGCCTTCTAAAAAAAATAAGGACCCCACTAAAGTAAGAATAATATAAAAAAATACTAATATAATCTATTCTCATTTGAAAACCCCTAACCCTAATTTCAATATTAGGGTTAGGGCTTCCAATGAGAGTGTTAAAAAGATCTACTACTCTACTCTCCCTTCTTTCTTCTCCTCTCTAACATAGACCTAACCTTAGAAATTTATTTTAGAATGGCTTGTGTTTTGTGTAGGTCTGGTTCACAAAAACAACAACCATGGAAGAAGATGAAAGAGGTACATATATACACAAATATATATGTATATACACATAGTGTATATACATATATATGTTAGCATTAGCGGCGGCTTGCAGACAATATTTATTTGGGGTCT
>MU224475.1:81829-103325 GCA_018584345.1 Thuja plicata | reverse complement strand
ATATATATAGGTTGCTTGTTGTTTTTTAAAAAAATAAAAAAATAAACACAACATCAACAAATGTAAAAATATCTGAAATTCTAAGATTTAGTTTTGTGTGATTATACATAAACTATATATATATTTATATATATTATGTATTTATTTGTATAGATCTGAATGAAAAGCTCAAGTCTGTAAAAGAGATATTTAATAAAGTTGTTAGGATATATAAATATATCTCTATTATGTACATATACAAAAAGCTATTTGTCTATAATAAGACATATAGAAAGTAGGTTTACTTTTTTTTTTTTTGTGTAGCAAGAGATAATGTTACTACATAAATTTCAACTTTAGCAGACATTGCAGTAGGAAGGGTAGATTAATCTCTATTCTGATCAGAGTATAAAATGAAGTAAAATCCAAATTTGTTCTTAAGCATTTAAGTATATGCTTTTCTGTAGCTTTAATATATATTATTTTAAATTAAAGATACATATTTACTTTTATAGAAAAATAGATGGAAACACAATGTTTATAAGAGGTAGCATACTGAGACTTTTTGAAAGCATTAATAAACAAAATTTGCATAAATTAGAATGAATCATAATATATGCAATTCTGAGCATATGTAAAATCATAAATTTTATATTAAGGGACATTTAAATAAGTAGATATTATCCATCTAGAATCTATTACAAATTTGTGAGCAGAGATATCCTTAGAGAAATCAATAACACAAAAAAAAATGTTTCTACTAGGATAAATAGATTTTATTCATCCTTAATGCAGTTTTAAACTTAGTGTTTTTATAAAGATAAATATTTTCTTTCTTAAAAAAAAAATGTTACAGTTAGATGCACTATAAATAGAGAAGTTTTCTTTCTGTAATACTTTAAAACAGAATAAACTTTCAACTTGAATGAAAAACATAATTTATTCCTTTCTCCTTCACAATCTAATATTAACCAGTAACTTAATAAGATTTTAGTACAAAATTATAACAAATTTACTGAATCTCATTAATACAAGACATCGACCCTATGGCTTGGGATATAAATAAATTCATAAAATACATCTTATAATCAACTAATTTCTTCATTTCCAATTTTGAATATGAATCCCTCCAAGTAAAGGAACAACTACAAATCTGCAAACACATTTTGGAATAAACCATGGGAGCCCACCTCCCATCCTAGGCCTATTTAAGGCCACCCCCGAGCTAGGGGAAATAAGAAGAGGCTGGGTGTCATACAAGCAAATCACCACACATATAACAAGCTCAAAACCAAAACACAAAACTCCCTCCCAAACTTATGCACAATTGGGTCAAAATGGACTCAATAAGGGGTGAAGGTGGAACAACCATGTAGGAGAATGAAAAAATAAGAATACCTCAATATGCACAAAACTCACATGCCTTCTCAAGGCTTTTACCTCAACCAAAGAGCTCCATATACACATCCATAATCGCTTATCACCCCCATGAAAATCACAAGATAATTTGGGACATGGAGCCCATAACATCCATGATACATCCCTCTTCTTCCCTAGAAGAGACTCTACACTACCATGGTTTCCCAACTAATCCCTTCACCCACAAATGACTTTCTCCTCCCTCCCTAGGGAGATATATGTCATTTAATCCCTTGAACAACACAAAACAAAACAACAAAATAAGAAGGAACAAAGGTAATTTCTTTCACTAACATACTATCACAATATCAACATTTACACAACATGAATCTTTGTAATAATTAAGTTCAACAAGATTTTGAAAACCAAGAATTACAAGAAAATTCACATATGGAAATTAGAGTACCAACCTTACTCCTAGAAAATGGATGGTGGTTGAGATGATCCTCCCTTTCCTAGATCTCCTTCCTTGTCTTTCAACTAGATAAATTCTCTTAAGAAAATTCCACAAGTCTCCCACAAAATGGAGAGTGGGCAATCAACCCCAACTCTCCTCTCCTTTCTCCCTAAAAGGCTCTCTCCCCAACTCTACCTCTTTTCCATCAAGAAGAGAGATGACACGAGTCATCTTCTCTAACACTTGTCCATAATCATGCATGGAAGAGACTCCACTATCTTGAAGAAGGTGATGGTCTTTCCATCTCCTAATTTTCGCCACTAACCAAGAAAGGCACTTAAGAAGGCCCGTAAATGAGATTTTGACACTCAAAACAATAAAAAAATCCCCTAACCCATAGTAATACTAAAGAAATAAACATTTTTAACTCTAACTACCCTATGAGACTCATTTTAACCCTTCAAAAACTCACTTAGAGTTTACCTACGAATTTCCAAGATAGTACTCATGAGTTGGGTTTCCAAGACAAGTAACTCCACAAGGAAACACTACAAGACAACCTAAGGTGAACTAAACCTCACAATGCACAAGGGCATTCCATCTCACAAAATATGTGCCAATTGGCACTACAATTTGCATATCACATTTACACATTGGCATGCTTAAAAGAAATGACAAAAAATAAATTTACAACCATGCATAATCACATTTACAACATATATTACATTTACAACTAGGTTATTTCCCTTTCTAGGGTTAACCTTGGCTTCACAAGGATATTCACATTAACCCAATCTTGTTTGCCCAGTTCTGAAACCATGGTTTATTCACCTACACACTTGCACAAAGCATAAGCAGTACAAGGAAGAATCCACACATTCATGATATTATACATTATAATATATTCATCTAACCCTAAATTATATATCACTTTCTAGAACTAGGTCATCCATATACACATAACTGGTATATCACAAAATACTTAAAAAAATCACTTATCTAACATGTTAAATTAAGCAATATGGGTCATTTGTAGAATTGAACCTGTAATCCACATTTACATGTCACATGATCCAATTGCAAATTTATAAACATAAAAATGGAAACTGTTCGAACATGTCATCTAGATCTGAGAATCATATGCATAAAACATTAATCTAAACATCATCAAAATAGAGTTATCATAAGATATCTATACTATGAAAATCCAATACGTCAATGTATCAAAACCAATGTATCATCTAGATAACATGATATAAAAAGTATCAGCTCTGGATGGATGATCAAGGTAGGAACTCACATCCTCCCCCTCTAGGCATTAACTTCCTCCTGGAGTTCATAAAAAAAGTAGGGGTACTCCTGTTTCATGCGTGCTGTATCCTCCCATGAGGCTATGACCTCATCGTAACAATCCCACTGGACCCTAACCTGGTCCAGCTCTTGGCCTCAAAGGGCCAATGTCCACCAAGATAGTATGCAGATGGGCTTCAAAGCCAACTGTCCATTCGAATCCACCTGTAAGGCATCCCAATCAATAATGTGAGATTCATCATAAATATACTTCTGCAAAAAAGATACATGGAAAACATCATGGATGCGTGATAGGCTAGGTGACAGAGCTAGATGATAGGAAACTGGTCCTATCCTCTCCAAAATCTCAAAGGGTCCTACAAATTGGGGTGCAATCTTAGAGCCCTTTTCGAAATGGATCAGACTCTTATGCGGGCGCACTCTCAAAAGTACCCTATTTCCAACCATGTAGACTCTATCAATCCTCTTCACATCTATATATTTCTTCTGTCTATCCTGAGTGTCTCTGAGATGCTCTCTGATCAAAACAACTTGTTGCTTTATGTCCCTGACCAAATCTAGCCCAAATTAAACCTTGTCCTCAATTCTGTCCTAACTCAAAGGTGTCTGCCACGGCCTCGCATACAAGACCTAATAAGGAGGCATACCCATGGATGTGTGATTCCCATTATTGTAGGAAAAATATGCTAAGTGAAGGTACTCCTCCCATCTAGACTGGTGATCCATAATTTACATCTGCAACATGTCTTCCAATACCTGATTAACTCTCCCAATCTTCCCATTTGTCTCAGGGTGATAGGTTGTACTAAAATCAAGCCTGGTGCTCAATGTTGTCTGTAACTCTCCACAAAATGAAGAGGTAAAGAGATAATCTCAGTCTAAAATGATCTTGCGAGGAATTGCATGGAGCCTGACAATGTCTTGAAATAATACCTAAGCTACTGGAGGTGCTGTGAAAGTGGTACATATGGGTGAGAAGTGGGAAAATTTGGTCAACCTATCTACTATCACCATGATGGCATCATGGCGGTGAGAAGACATGGGTAAACCAACAATAAAGTCCATGGAAATGGTGTCCCACTTCCATACCAGTACCTCATGCGACTGAAGAAGTCCACCTGGATGGCTGTGCTCTGCCTTAACTCTTTGACAGTCTAAACATCTAGCCACAATAATATAAATGTTTAATCTCATACCTGGCCAGTGATAGAGCAACCTCAGATTTGCATGCAACTTCTTGACCCCAGGGTGTGTTGCATATGGTGCTCTATGAGCCTCAAGTATAATGAAGTCACACCATCCACCGGGTGTAGGGACGTATATGTGACCCCCTATGAAAAAGAAGTCCATCAGAGTCTAAGGAATATCCATCAAATTTCCCCTTAAGGGGCCTCTGCTCTCGATTCAACTGAACACACTCTAAATAGAACTCATCCTCAAGCAAGTGCTTAATTATGCAATCCCTCAAATCTGTACACGTAGTCATGGAGGAGAGTGTATGCCATCTCCTACTCAAGGAATCTACTACAATATTCTCTTTCCCCTTGATGTAGTGGACATCAAAATCATACTCACAAAGGAAGTCCATCCATCTCCTCTGACGGGAATTAAGATTAGGCTAGGTAAAAATGTACTGGAGGCTCTGGTGATCTGAATGGAGCTCAAAATGGTTCCCCAAAAGAAAGTTTCACCACCTCACTAATTCGTGAACCACTGCAGCTAGGTCAAGTTCATGGGTAAGATAATTAAGCTCACGTGTCTTGAGTTTCCTAGACTCATAGGTGATGGATCATCCATCCTACATAAGGACTACTCCAAGTCCATTGAAGGATGCGTCTGTGCATACCATAAAGTATGCTGAAGGATTGGGTACAATAAGGATAGGTGCACTAGTAAGGGCTCTCTTGATCTCCTGAAATTCCCTCTCACATTTCTTCGTCCACTCAAACCTCTTTCCCTTTCTCTAAAAGGATGTGATAGGGTGTGCCACTCTGGAGAAGCCCTCAACAAATTGTGTAGTATCTTGCTAACACCATGAAGATCTTGACCTTTGACATAGGGGTTAGTGCTGACTAATCCATGATATACCTAATCTTTGATGGGTTGACTGCGATCCCATCACCTGATATAAGGTGACCAAGGTAGTGGACCTCTGACCTAAGGAAAGCACACTCTGACAAACTGCCATACAACTATTTATCTCTCAAGCACTGCAAAACCTATCTCAGGTGATCCTTATGCTCCTTCTCATTATGAGATTATATCAATATGTCATTTAGGAATACAATTACAAATCTGTCCAAGAAGGTACACAACACTCCATTCATAAGACTCTTAAAAATTGTTGGAGCATTCATGAGGCCAAAAGGAACCGTGGTAAACTCATAGTGGCTATATCTCATGTGAAAAGTTGTCTTGTGGATGTCATTCTCCAGAATCTGCAACTGATGGTATCCAGATTTCAGATCTATCTTAGAGAATATTCGGGCACCCTGAAGCTAATCAAATAAATCATTGATCATAGGGAGTGGATACCAATTCTTGATGGTTAATTTATTAATTTGATGTACATTCATACACAACCTAAGTGATCCATCTTTCTTATTAACAAAGATGACAACTTCTCCCCAAGGTGAAACACTAGGGTGAATGTGCCCTTTCTCCAAAAGCTCCTCCAACTGAATCTTGAGCTCATTTAGCTCGTGAGTAGTCATCCTGTAACCTTAGATACTTACACAACTCTTGGCACAAGGTCTATATGGAAGTCAACCTCCCTAGGTGGGGGAATACCAGGTAGCTCTAAGGGAAAAACATCTGCATACTCCTGTAATATAGGGAAGTCATCAAGGGAGGTTCCTTGCTCCTCCTCCTCCTCCTCCTCCTCTCTATCACTAATGGTAATAACAAATAACTAACATCCCTTTCACATGCAATGCTTAAGCTGTATGGCAGAGACCACACAGAGAGATATGGGTCTTTGGACCCCTGCAATGACCATGGGTGAACCTAAACCATCTATATATTTGATCCTCTTTTGTCTGCAATCCATCTTGGCGCTGTGGGCGCAAAGCCAATCCATGTCAAGAATTACATCATAAGAACCAAGAGGGGTGATACATAGATCTATCATAGAGGTCATATCTCCTATCTATAACTGACAAGCTCTGACTATAGAATCAACTAATACCCTAGAAACTGATGCTAACTCCACTTCCCAAATCACCTCCTGTCTGTATGCCACTAGCCCGCAACGCTCCACTACAAATGGGGAAATGAAAGAATTAGTAGCTCCTAAATAAAAAAGGATAGTGATGATACTACCTCAAATCATACCTACTACCTCGATCACTGTGGCTTGATGCTAGGCCTGGCGGTTATCAACCGCTGCAAAAAATATATGGGACTTACCCAAGTCCCCAACCTTGTCCTCAAATGCTGCTGGAAATGAACCACCACATTGGGGATAGTCCCTAGAAAAACTACCTATGGCTCCACATGTGAAACAAGACCCTCAGGACTGCATCTATATGCCCTGTGATCCCCTTTTCCTACTAGAACCACTGAATCCACCTTAAGAGGTCTACTGAGTCCTTCTGGAGGTGTGTATGGTGTCTGTGACCTCTCATCTCGTCTAGGGCCCTGTGCCTACCACTGTTTGGGCTTAAATCCCTACTTTCCTTGTGCCAGTCTAGACCTCTAACTCTACTAAGTCTGCTCTGGATGAGGCTGTGGAGATATAAAGGTCCCTAATGAGTGCCTCTGATTCCCCTTCTAAGGGGGTCTTTGATATCCTATACAATGAGGTGCGGGATTTCAGTTCTGTGACCGATCCTGTGTATCATGTCCTCTGCCCTGCAAATCCTCTACAATCAAGGTCTTCTCTACGACCTCTCTTAGATCCACTGGTGCTGGCATGCACACTGGTCTAGAAATAGAATTATTCAACCCCTTAACAAAGCGGTTGACACAAAGCTTCTCATCCTTCATGTACACTACGTGAGGTAGAAGCTCGAGAAATGTGCTCTCATATTGAGCAACAGATAAGCCCCTCTGCTATAGATTAGGAAACTCATCTATATGACACTGCCTGTAATTATCTGAGAGGTAATAGTCCTTGAATCTCTCTAAAAAATATTCCCTACTAAGGATGTCAATAACCATGTTACTTTTGAACACTTCCTATTGCCACCAAACTGAGGTGCCTCCTCTCAATAAGAGGATGGATAATCAAACTCACACATTTCTCTGATATGCGAGCAACCCAAAACATCTCTCTAAACTTAGTAACCACACCTCAGCTTCAATCTGTCCATGGCTCTTGAAAAGGGTGGTGGTCTGAGGTGGAGCAAATCCTTAATCTGGTCCCCCACATCCTGGGGTGCTCCTCTACCGTCCTAAGGTACAAACCCTGGGGATGGACCTGCCATGTGAACATATTCCCCCTCCTGCTCTGCCTACTCCTCGACATGTCAAGGAGGAGGGATCCTACTCCGCTCATAGACTGCTCCCCCTGGCCCTGCTATTTGATATCCTAGTGGAAACCTATCCATAAGAATCCCAACTAGATTCTAGATAGCATTCAGTACCTCCTGATTCAGATTTTGTGGCAGAATAGGTGGAGGTTCCTTCTCTTTCCTGCATCTTCCCTAGTGCCCTCTACATCTTGCTTATCATGAGCTGGCACCACATGGGTCCGACCATGACCTCTCCCACATCGGTGAGTTTGATGAGTAATGGGAGGCATCCTACAAGTTAAGAAATTTTTAAAGGTTAAACACAATGGGTCTAAGGTTCCAAGGTTTAAACATGCTCTGATACCAAAATGTCATGCCCAAAATATGCATGTAAAATGCAACTTTTTTTTTGAAAGGTTTACTAAGGGATGAAGTGGCTGTACTCTTTAGCCTACTAGAACCATTAATAGTATCAAGTTAAGATGAAGGGGGTTGAATTATCGAGGGGTAGAAGGAAAAATGTTGATAGCTAGGGTTGAGGGGAAATCATGACGAGAGTCAACGTCCCTCAACCCCCCGAGTTTTACAAAGGTCTAGTTGATCATATGTTATTTCGTTAGTCTCAGAGTTATTTTTTTAAACTAAGATTTCACATCTACCTCTCACCTTAGTTAAAATTTAAGTCAAGATTTTTATCTTAGTGGTCTAGTTTATTTCATAATGTTATTTTTACACTAGCCAATACACTGGCCACATGTATTGACCAAATAAAAATAACATTTCCCAGTTAAATTCAAATATAAATGATTACCTAATACAACTAAAGGATCTAATAATCTCTAAGGAGATCCTAAGATATTACTCTAATTAATTAAACTAATAATGTTTCCTTACTAAATGAAGGTTACGCAAAGTCAAGCTTAAATAAATTATTATGGATTCTGTAACTCTGAAAATATCCTTAGATAGTATAAATCTAATATTTGAAAACTGATCTTAATATTTTTTTTTAAAAATGCTTATTTAGAATTTACCCTACACTACTAGGAAGACTTAATTTAAATGTAAGTGGTTCATTATGATATATTAAACTATTTAATTTTATCTAGGTATACAAAATTGTTACATTAAAATTCCATTTCTTCCTAAACATATAAAGTTACCATCAAAATAAAAAATTAATCCTTTAATCTTCACCATGCTATTATTTATAATGTAATAATGAACTAGAAGTCTCATTAATTGAACATATCTATGATTTATTAAAATGACAATGCTAAACATCTAGTTTTAACCTCTATTTGATATAAAGGTGATTTAAATTTAATTCCCTCTCAAATGAACTTCAACTTATATAAGCAAAGAAAGATATAACAAAATAAATAAAGGTCAATATCCCAAATAAAAACAATATGCCTTGTAAAAAAATAAGGACCCCACTAAAGTAAGAATAATATTAAAAAAATACTAATATAATCTATTCTCATTTGAAAACCCCTAACCCCTAATTTTGAAATTAGGGTTAGGGATTCCAATGAGAGTGTTAAAAAGATCTACTACTCTACTCTCCCTTCTTTCTTTTCCTCTCTAAAAGAGACCTAACCCTAGGAATTTAATTTATAATGGCTTGTGTTCTGTGCAAGTCTGGTTCATGAAAACAATAGCCATGGAGGAAGATGAAGTAGGTACATATATACACAAATATATATGTATATACACATAGTGTATTTACATATATATTTTAGCATTGGCAGCGGCTTGCATGCAGTATTTATTTGGGGTCTACTGGTGAGGGAGGTGACTTCTCAACATGGCCATGTGCAGTTGAAAGGAGGTAGAGAGAGTGGGTGTTTTGGCCATGGGGGGTGTGATAAAGATGGCAGGGCAGGGTGGGCTTGGCTCCCACCCCACCCATGGTGGTGCATCCACCCATGGCAATAGCCGTGGTGGTGCATCCACCCATGGCAATAGCCGTGGTGACGGTGACCACCATGGGTGGGTGAAGAGCCACAAATCTTCTTCTTCTTCTTCTTCCTCCTCCTCCTCCTCCTCCTCCTCCTCCTCATCCTTCTTCTTCTTCTTCCTCCTCCTCTTTCTCTTCCTCTTCTTCTTCTTCTACTTCTTCCTCTTCTTCCTCTTCCTCTTCCTCTTCTTCTTCTTCCTCTTCTTCCTCTTCCTCTTCCTCTTCTTCTTCCTCCTCTTCCTCTTCTTCTTCCTCTTCTTCCTCTTCTTTTTCCTCTTCCTCTTCTTCCTCTTCTTTTTCCTCTTCCTCTTCCTCTTCCTTCTCTTCTTCTTCTTTCTCCTCTTCCTCTTCTTCTTCTTCTTCCTCTTCCTCCTCCTCCTCCTCCTCCTCCTTCTAATATACCATATTATTCTTTTTTTCTATCATCTTCTTCTGATTTACCATGTCCTTTTTTTTTTTTTTTCTTCCTGTTGATTTTGGTCAACCATGTCCTTACTATCTTCCTCTTGCTTCTGATCATCTATAAGCCAACCAATTTCCTCCTCCTCCTCCTCCTCTTCTTCTTCTTATTCTTCTTCTCCTCCTCCTTCTTCTTCTTATGATCTACCATATTATTCTTATTTTCTATCATCTTCTTCTGATTTACCATGTTGTTGTTGTCTTCCTATTGATTTTGGTCAACCTTATCCTTACTGTCTTCATCTTGCTTCTGATCATCTATAAGCCAACAAATTTCCTCTTTCCCTTATTTATACATCTAATGTACTATTTCCTTTTGGTCTACCCTATCCTTATTATTTTATTCTTGCTTATGATATACCATATTATATTTAGCCTCCATCAAATCTTCTGATTTAACCTTTCTATCCTCACTATCCTTTGACAAAGTGGATTCTACTCTGTTTTGATTAAGTTACATTTATACATCATCTCCCCATCTACCACTGTATTGAGTTAGAAAACATAGATTCTCACATTTTTCTTTAAAATAATAGATGTTACCAGTAGTCCTAAAACCTTGTGCAACAATTTTACCAGTTTGTTTATTCCTAATAGTAAAATAATCACTTTTGAACTTCATAACCCTTTTTGCACATTTTACTGACACTTAGAAAGTTATGTTTCGAACCTTCAACATAATAAAAACCATGATTTCTATGCTTATCATCGACTAAAATGGTTACTATGCCTTTTATTTGAGCACTTCCTTCTCTTGCAAATCTTATTGCTCCACCATCATTTCTAGCAGTCCTGAAACCTTATGCAACCCTTTTGCTAGTTTGTTTCTTTCTAATAGTACAACCATCACTTTTGAACTTCATAAAGCTTTTTGCACATTTGAATGACACTTAAAAAATTATGTTTAAAATCTTCAAAATAATAAACTATTGATCTCCAAGTCATGTTGTCTATTAGTGTCACACACTTACTTATTATCAAGGAAAGTTGGCCGGTCATCACGACAACCGAGCTATCCTACTAAGGATGAGCAATGCATGGACCAAGCAACAGTTACTGCTAAGAAAATCAATGGTCACTGAGTACTTAGTAATTACTGAGAAGATTGAATTTTGAGTTGCATAGAACAGTTAGTCCTAAGTGAAAACATATGGATATGCTGAGTAAGACAACTTTGACCGAGCACCAAAGTTTTCATATGCCGAGTAAACCAGTTTTGGTATATGTGTTTGGAATGACATAAACACTTAGGTAAACCGTTGTGTCTGACTTCTTTGTATGATTCTATGACTGTTAAAGACATTTAATGAGTTAATTATGTGCTATGGATGAGATCATTAATCCCTATGCAAGAAATGTAACCAATTAAAAATTAGGAATGCTTAAGCAACAAAAGTGATGAATCTAGGTCCTTGATCTTGATCTAGAAGCTTCATCACTTATCTATATAAGGAAAGATTCTAACCCTAATTACAAAAGAAGATATAGAGGAGAAGAGATTGTGTGTGTCTATGCAGAAGAAGCAAAGTTTTGTATATCTGAAGCATAGATCAGACAGAGTGACCAAGCAGAGCAGTGAAGGATAGAAAAGAGTTATATTAGATTTTGGAGATCAGTTAAGAGTTGGAAAGAGGAGATTCATAATCAACATTTGAAGTGCAAAGAAGGATCAGGTACTGATACATTCTAGCAAGTGAATCAGGTTAAATATATTAATAGAGTGGTCATAACAGACCTTTGTAAATCTCCTAATAGATTGCTTGCTCAGTTGTAAGTTTAAATCCTTTAATCAAGGTAGGTTGAATAAATATGTAAACTCTGAATAGGGCAAAACCATCACAAGGTAGATCATCAGAAGTGATAAAAATTTTGTATCCCTAACAAACACACTTTTTTACTGCAATAGTGAAGATTTTTGGGTGTCATCCCCACCCCAATTTCACCTTTCAAGGGTTTATGGGCTACCAAATCTTTGTGTTATGTGTTTATCATCGATGTGATTAGCAGTTAGATATATTATAGTATTATAGTTAATGTTTATGAGATTCATGAGATACATGTTGAATCAGTTTGTTTCTAAAGTGTAAAATTTTTATAGATCCCGATTCACCCACCCTCTTGTATCTTGCTTTCCCAAATAAGACTTCCAACAATTGGTATCAGAGCTCTGTTCTCTTAGAAGAAGTCTAACCACTTGATATTTAAGATCTTGGAGATGGAGGTTTATAAGTTGGGAAAGATCATAGAGAATCAGAAGATTGACATCCAGCTTGCACCGCAGCAGCTTGTGACAACAAGAGAGGAATATAAGAAATCCTTAAAGCCAAGGAAAGAATTGGAAACTTAGATGAATGACACTCAATATCAAGAAGAAGACACTGAAGGTCTATTTGATAATGGAAATTCCAAAGAAAGTAATGCAGAAATTTCAGATCTATTGGAGAAAAAAAACACACTGAAAGAACGAGTCAAAAGTCTAAAGATAGAATAGGAAACTCAATCAATAACACTATGTGAGATGATTGATCGGAAAAAGAAAGATGAGGAAGACAAGATAATGATAGATGAAGATAAAAGACAAATGACTACTAGACTTGATAAAAGGAAAAGTGATGTACAGAAGCTCACAAACAATGAGCTGGACACAAAAAACCAAATGTTATTTTCAAACCAAGAGGTAAACATGAAAGACATTGAAATTACATATCTGAGATCAAAGAACAATCAACTGAAAAAATGAGTTAAGATCTAAAATGGAACTCATTAAGAGGATGAACAAACCTAATGAAGCCATGAGATACTTTGAGGAACTGATGAGATCACCAAGAAGAACCAATGACACTTATGGACTAGGCCATAACGAGCACCTATCATCTACTGAAGAAGGAGAATCATCAAAGAGTGGAGAAAAGAGGAAGTCAAAGCCAAAGAACAACAAACCTATATGTCATCATTGTGGGAAACCAAGACACACAACAAACATTTGATGAAGAAAGAATGGTAAGTCCAATCCTAAGCCTAAATTCAATGGATATTGCTTTAACTATAAGAAGCATGGACATCAGGCACATGAATGCAGGTCAAATAATAATATTACACCAACTTCACCTAAATTTCAAGGACATTGCTACAATTTCCAAAAGTATGGTCATAGAAACCAAGACTGCATATCCAATGCAAAATCGAAGTGGACATCCAAGAAACAAGGCAATGAACCTAGGAAAGGTAACACATTCAATTGGGATTACAATACAAGGCATAGTTATCATTATTTTGGTGAATATGGTCATATTGTAGAAAATTGTATAAGGACACACTTTAGAGGTAAATCAAAGAGCTGGATGAATGGAAGTTTGGCCTATTATAGTTGTCACAAGATTGGTCATACAAGGAGAGACTGCAAGACTAGAGCACCAACACCTACTATTGATCAGATAAAGAACCAGATGAATCAGACATGGAAAAAGAAAGAAGAAAGTAGTAGTGGAACCAGTGAAGCTAAGATCACCCAATCCAATGGATGAGGTGATCACACTACTTAAAATTAAGCAAAGAAGGTATGTTTCTCAAATGCTATATCTTACACCAGTTCCTAACATTATATGTATTAAAGTCCATATATGTATAAGTCAAGATGCATTAGGACATATCTAAGGAAAGAACTGAGAAAAAAATGAATATGCACAATTAGTGTCAAGCATCAGTATTAATGTCTATAGTAACCAAGTTTCTTAGTATGTGTCGAGCCCCCATAATGACTGCGTTGATATATTGACCGAGTTAAGTGTGTAAGTTTTAGTAATGACCGAGTCATGATTTTGACCAAGTGATGGAAATGAGTTAACCGAGATATTACACAAGGACCAAGACAACTATTTTACATTTACTATTGTATGGAGCATTTATTGAAAACCTAATTTGACTGTTCGAGGTTATATAATAAATTTTTCCATTCATTTTAATTTCACGAAGCGATTAGAGAATTTGTAGATAGATTCAAGGCGATTGAAAGTGTGATTTGTGTGAAGTCTGTAAAGATTCAACTGCGTATCATCGACAAATATTATGAAGTGTTGATAGACCCGTTGTTGCTGAGTTACTCTAAATCTATTTTACAAACCCTAACTTGAAGAAATGGCTACCATTTCATCTATTGGAATGAAGAAGCAATACAAGGAGGTAAATAATGTTCAATTGGTCAGGAGTGATGTATGTAAACTGCCAAATTTTTGAGATGTACCTGAGACTGTGATTAAGGGAGATCTCTCAGGAGCCCTGTCCTTGATACCACCAAAGGTTTTAATGATTCATGATGTGAGGGCATGCTACATGTGCAAAGTAAGGGAGATTGGAGATTATGAGCTGAGACAAGCATATAAAAAACTATACAAAAATGGAGTGTTAAAGGCTGAACACCAACACATTTCTGACAAAGGGTTAGTTCATGCTCTAGACTTCCCTCGCGACTTCAAAGTTGAATGGATTAGAATAGCTTTGAGTAGAGTTCACAATATGTATTCATGGTTGGAGAATGGGCCAGTAAATATCACCAAGGAAATCATTCACCGAGTTACTAGATACCCTATTATGCAAGGAAAAATAACTATACGATGTCAGAACAAGGAGGTGATTGAAGAGAACAATGTGGCAGAATGGAATAAACAAGGTATGACAATCTCTATAGTCACAAATCCTGAAATTGAATTTTCAGTGAGAGTAATAGCACAAAATTTTTATCAGTCGAGCAGATTGGATAGTGTTCCCTGTATTGCAGTTGACCAGGCATGGAAGATAGTCAAGAAGGGTCATACATATGATATTGCCGAGCTGCAAATGACTCAATTGATAGATAATTTATCATCAATCAAGAAATTGAAGAACTCAATGTGTAAGTTCATATCCATGATAGTATGTATTTTTTTCTATATGAAAAACACTTTTCCTACCTTAGGAGATGTTGTCTGGAGTAAGGACCGACCAATGACACTATAGATAAATGATTTTATTAAGCAATTAGGAGAAAAATTTGATAATATTATGGAGAATTACTTTGTTGAATTCAAGAAGAAAATGAGGATAAGGAGCAGAATCCCTGTATCATTTGTTGAGAAACATTATGATGATGTATATTTCCTTGTTGATACTGATTTTAAATATGTACAAGCTGTAGTACCGAGGGTAGCATGGTTGAGGCTATTTTTGTATGAGGTAAATATTGATGAAACATCTGCAACAATCACAACTTTACTCTCAGAAGAAATTGACAAAAAGGCTAAGATATTTGGGAGGTATGAAGAAGCCAAATCTAAGATAACCATGGGTTTGAAGGCTGCAACCATGGAGAGAAAAAGAAAGAACATATTTAAAAATCATGAGAAAATGTTAGGTCAAGAAGAAGAGGAGAATGCACCATTGCAGATCACACAAGGTCATGGTGAGGACCAATCCAGTGATTCAAAAGAAAGTGTGGATGAAGAAGTGGTTGCACAAAAGAAGGGTAAAGGAAAAATGGTTGCCGAGAAAACTATAAAGAAGATTTCAAAGTGTGTGTGTATTTTGTGGATCTACAAGCTGCAACACAACACTTTAATATTTCATTGCATTAGTGAGATAAACATGAAATATCAAAGGAAAAGCACATATACATCACTAAAATTGACATATTTCTCCCTATCTAAGAAGAGTATGAAATATACTATAATTGCCCTCTGATTATGCATAAATAAGTGACAATATCATGCTTAGAATGGAATATTTAAAGAATGCAAGCTAAATGCTCAAACACAGCTCATTTTAGAGCTCCCAAATGAAAGATTGTGTAATTACTATAAAAATATGAACTAAGAATGTACTTAGAAACTAGGACAACATAGGAGTACTTTAAAATTCTAAAGATTATGGGCCCATTGAGCTCAAAATTCATTCCTTTTATAGAAGGATTTGAGGAATGAGAGGTCAGGATTGATTTGTGAAGAGAGGTGGAGATTGAATCCTTGGTGATCCATGTGAGGTGATCCAAGTGATTTAACTCTCATTGGCTAATGGATTGAATTTCCATTTTTGCAAGTGAGGAGTTGTAATTAGGGAATATATTTAATTCCTTTTAATTAATTACCTTAGCCATGTATTTAATTGTTTTGATTTAATTGATTTGAATTGATATAATTGGCTAAGGCAATTAATGTAAATTAGTGATAAGATCACTAGGAGATTAAATTTGATTTAAATGAATTATGCTAATTAATTAAAGAATTGTCTTGAAATAATTAGGGGTATGATCACACTTAGGGAAAATAGGGTCTGGTCAGAGCAGAACAAATTAGGGTGGTTACATTTGCGTCTCTTTGAATTGATGTGTGAGCAACACATTGATTCAAAGAATGTTTGATGTTGACTTCAAAAAATTTGAGAATTCCACACTTGATTGAATGAAATGTCTGATGAGATCAGTCTCACACTTGATTGAACTAAGAATGATAGTATTGACTTTGAACTTGATCAAAAAAAGTTCAATAAAGCAAGGATCTTAAAGATACCAACTCTGAACTTGATCAAACGAGAATTGATAATACTGACGCCAAACTTGATCGAATGAAGGTCCATATGAAGTTGCTAGGAGCTTAATAAGAATATAAGAATATGTAGACATAGATATCCAGCTTGTGAGAACTGAATCCTTCTATCCAATAGTCCCAACTTGATCGAAGGAAACTTCCATGCCCCTAGTTTTTTGATGATAAAGTTATTTTAATGCTTTTTGAGAAATAATTTGATTGATCTAAGTGTGATCATGCCCCCTCGGGAATGAAATTGAAGGAAAAAGAATAAAATCCCTATGTAGAATGATATATCACTTGATAAGATCGATCGGATCAAGAAAGAATCAATTAGAAGAAATGATGAAGCGAAGGTGTGTTAAGAGAAAACACAATTTTACCAAGTTAACTACATGAAAATGTAAGTTCTAGTGCATGAACCCTATTAATGCGGTATTGTTAATCTATAACAAGACCTTGGAGAGATACTCACTAAGATGGAATTTCTATTTAATGGGTAGTACTAATTCTACACCATAGACTAGAGCGAATGGTGTGGCTCCAAATGGTGTTCGAATACTTGTTCTGTAGGCCTATAATGCCCGATTTAGTTGCAAATTCCAGTCTCTGCGAGACTTACTCACAATTCTATGTAAGATTTTTAGAATTTTTTTGTTTGAAGCATCATCTTGTCCATCACCTTGAGGATAATAGATTGAAGAAAAATGTTGAGTGATATGAAACTGTGTACAAAGGTCCTCGATGTCTGATTTTTGAACTAAACCCCATTGTTTGTTACAATAGAAGAGGGTATCCCATACCTACAAATGATGTAGTTCAAGATGAACATAACAACCTATTTTCTAGTGGCTTTGATTATCAGAATGAACTCAACCCACTTAGTGAAATAATCAGTGGCTGTAATGATGTACTTGTGTCCACTTGAATAATTAGGATAGATCCGTCCACCAAGATCAAAAGCCCATTGCTGAAATAGCCAATGTTTTATAAAAGGTATGAGTTCTATGGCTAGAGTATGGATAAGTTTCTATGTGTTTGACATTTTTGACATGATTTAGAAAATTGAACATATTTTTCCATTGTGGGCCAGTAGTGACCAACTCTTAATAGTTTCTTAGCTAATGAAAAGCCATTCGAGTGCGATCCACATACACCTTCGTGAACCTCTCTGAATGCGAGGTCAGACTCTTCTTGTTATAAACACCTAAGAAGTGTACCATCAAGACCTCATCTATATAAGTTAGTAGTGACGAGGACTTAATGCGATGGTGTCCTAATTAAAGCTCATTTTTCATTTTTTGATAGGCCATTGGGTAAGGTTTGATCGGTAAGATAAGCAATTATTTTGGCATATCAAGATTGGTCTTGGGAATTGAAAGCACAAGTCACTTGGGATTCAGGTGTATCAAAGGCTAGAAAGGATAATTATTCCACTAAGAAGTCATAGTAGAATTGGTGTTCTTCCAGTTGTAACATGGATGCTAGCGTAGCCATATCATCTGCAACTTTGTTTTCCATTCTTGATATTTGTTGGAATGTGATGAAGACAAAGTAATTTTTCAAATCTTCTACCAGTTGTTTGTAAGGCATTAATTTTTCATCTTTTGTCTGATAATATCCATTTACTTGGTTGATAATAAGCTGAGAGTCACCATACACATGTAACTCTACAATTTTCCATTCCATAGAAAGATTGAGTACATTTACTAATGCTTCATATTCTGAGATGTTATTCGTGCATGGAAACATTAGTTTATACACCTTGGGTATCTTATATCCTTGAGGAGTGATAAATAGAACCCATCCTTCAGATCCTTGTTGTGTGAATGAACCATAAAAATACATCTTCCATGAATATTCAGTTAAGTGCATAATTGTTTCATCTGGAAATTCAATTATCAATGGTGCATCATCTTGCAATGGTGAATCAACTAGTGGATCTACTAGGACTTGTCCTTTAATATCCCTTCTGGCCACATACTCAATATCAAATTCACTTAGAATTAAGACCCATTTTTCTAGTCTTCCTGTCAATGTTGTTTTACTCAAGGGATATTTGAGAGGATCTATTTTTGCAATAAGTTTCACTGTATGTGAGAGCATGTAGTGTCTCAGTTTCTAGGATCCAAAGACAACTGCTAAGAAAGATTTTTCAATGATATTGTAATTGAGTTCATAAGACACCAAGGTCCTACTGATAAAATAGATCACTCTTTCCTTTTTTTTTATCCTCTTGTGCTAGCAATACTCCAAGCGATGTAGCCGTAGCTGAGATATAGAGTTATAGTGGTTTTCCATGAATAGGTGCCATAAGAATAGGAGTAGCCAAGTAATATTTTAATTCTTTGAAGTTGTTTTCACAATTCTCATGCCATTTGAAAGTAACACCTTTATGTAGTAGTTTTGTGAAAGGTTGCACTTTATCTGCTAGTTGTGACATAAATCTCTTGATGGACTGAAGTCTACCTTGAAGTGTCCTCATTTGACTGATATTGCGAGGTGGTGACATTTCCAGTATAGATTTTACCTTTTCACGGTCCACGTTGATTCCTTTAGTTGATACAATAAACCCTAAGAGTTTCCCTGATTGGACTCAAAATGCACATTTCTTTGGATTAAGCCTGAGTTGAAATTGTTCCATGTGATCTAGTATCTTTATCAATCTTCAATATGAGTTTTTCTTATTTTTGACTTGGCTAATGTATCATCCACGTAGTGCTCTATGTTTTTGTGTATCATATCATGGAAGATTTTTGTCATATCTCTTTAGTATGTAGCCCCAACATTCTTTAGTCCAAATGGAATGACGTTCTAGCAAAATGTTCCCCATTCACATGTAAATGCTATCTTTTCTTGGTCTTTAGGAGCAATCTTAATTTGGTTATATCCCAAGAATCCATCCATAAGAGGATACACATGATATCCCGTTGTGAGATATATAATCATATCAATATTTGGCAGTGGAAAATCATCTTTAGGACAAGATTTGTTTAGGTATCTAAAGTTTTTGTAGATCCTGATAGATTTATCTATTTTAGAAACTGGTACCATATTAAAAATCCATCTTGCATAAGCGATGACTCTTATGAATCCAACTTTTAATAGTTTTTCCAGCCCTACTTTCACTAGTAATGCCACATGTGGATGCATCTTCCTTAATTTTTGTTTCACATGTTTTATTCCAGGAGCTATAGATAAATGATGCATTATTAATTCAGTATGGAGTCCAGGAATATCAGTGTAAGACCATGCAAAGTTGATCTTCTTCTCTTTGAGGAATTTAGTGAATTGTATCTTTTCTTCTTTTGATAAGGATTGTGCTAGGTGAACAAATTGAGGAGTTTTCATTGTTCCCAAGTTAACTAGTTGTGTAGGTTCTATTAGAACTGAAGATATTTGTTGAAAGTGCTCAGGGAAGATATCAAGAATCTCATCTTTTGCCACCTTTGAGAGGTTTTCACCATTAGATACGTCTTTTATTTTACATTTTTAGAATCTGATACTGCCACAACGTGGTTTTCACCATGAATTTTTTCTTCTTTTTAATTTTCAATTTGTGACTAAGAAACTTGATATCCTCCTCTGTCATGTTCACGCTCCTTGCATTGGTGGAAGAAGGATAAGGTTCACAAGCATTTAGATAACAAGCCAAAGTGTAGTCATTGGGAAAGTTCATGATAGGAGTAGGATCTGAATTGGTCCAATCAATCAGGTCAAGGTTTACCAAGGATAATGATTTGGAGTTTGGTAAGGACAACATCGTGTCAACATCAAGACTATTAACTGACAAGACATGTTCCGTTAAGTCAGCGTCTACAACGTTTAGATCATTAAGAGTTGAATCATCATTAATAGGCTCATTGTTAGTAATATGCGAATCTAACTCTAGTGACTCATCAGTTGAGATTTCTTCTTCTTCTCTCATCAAATTGAAACTCATAGCTTGTATCCTTTGAATGTCCTCTAGACCTAGTAAATCACGAGTATCTTCATCAACAATCCTGGGTAGTGGTATATCATCTGATTCAGGGACAACAAAAGTGTTAGGGGAAGAGTTAGAACTATATCCTCTTTTGAATAGAGATGCAAATTTGTGAATCACATCTACCTCAATGTCCATGGTAGCATCAGACAGGTTATCACATTCATAATCATGTGAATATGTTATTTCATCATCAAATCTGTTTAGAAACTCAACAATAGTTACCTGATGTACCCTATTAGCCACTTGTAGGTCAAAGTGTGGTAAGTCTAAGACATGTGAAATTGTGACCAATTACCCCCAGTTAGGATGTACATATTGTTGTTGGGATATTTCTTCAGGAGTTTCTTCTATCTATTGGACTTCTGGAGAGTCTTTTGTTGTTTCCTCTACTTCTTGGACATCCGTTTGTGGCAACAAAGGAACATGATGCTCATGTTGTGTTACAAAAGTAGGTACATATCTTTCTCCTTGATATTCAGGATACTCAATACCAATGTGTAATAATATTTCATATGTCCTGTTGACACCTAAAAATTTAGGTCATAAATACACAAAACATCAGGGAAGTATAATCTACATTTTCATTTTTTTATGTAATTTCCCTATGTAAAAAATAAAAACTATTAAAAGGGCATAAATATTTATCATTATTCTACGTTCATGACGTAGGCTTTTAGTCACTTTATTGAAATAATTTTAATACATGTATATTTGGAGATCAAGTAATTATAAAAGATAATAAATAATAAGGTAGTTAAGTAAAAAGGTGACAATCGGGAGTTGAACACTCGACCTCTCAAGCCAACCTCTTTTCCTACCTACCTACCCTTCTACCCTCTAACCAATTAGTCTATTTATATTCTTCGAGAGGATTTGGAAGAGGAATTAATTTATTTACATCTTCATGTACAGGTGAAAAATCAACACAATTTCTCACACAGGGAGTATCTCTTTCTTTAATAATTTTAAATT
>MU224475.1:42612-69296 GCA_018584345.1 Thuja plicata | reverse complement strand
AGGGCACAATCTTCCAAGGAGGCCTACATAGGAGGATTAAATTCCCATTAAAGCCTTTACCCCTAGGAGAGGACCTATATTAAATATAATTTAGGAATCAGTGCTTCGGAACCCGAAACAGCTGACCCAGAAGCGAGAAAGAACTTTTTGCAAAGACCGACATCCAGAAACTGGAAGACCCTGAAGTTTGAACCCTGGGTCAAGGTCAAGGTCAACCCTGACCTAGGTCAGGGTTGAGGTCGACCCTGACCTAGGTCAAGGTCGAGGTCAACATAGACCCAAAAGGTTGACCCTGACCTTGAAGTCCAGAATCTCAGGTCTGCAGTCCAGAATGCAGAAATCAGGCTGGAAAGAAGTGGAAAGAGGGACAGAACAGGGGGAAAGCCAGGTCTAGATCAGGAACCCATTCAAGGTGCTTGATATGACCCCAAACCACTTACTCAGAAGGCTAAACATGTCTACAATGGAAGTGCTTCCATTTTCTGACTATACATATATATAATATATATTGCGTACAATTTAAATATGAATATATTATGTGATATATTATAAAATACATATTAATATATAATATATAAAATAATATTAATATATGATATATATAATGTAACATTTAATATTAATATATATTATGTAATATTTAATGTAAAATATATATTATATAATACTTAATATATAATAAATATTATATAATATTTAATATATATAGAAATTATATAATATTTAATATATATAATACATAATCTAATATATAATATATCATATGGAGGGAGAAACAGGAGGGAAAATTAGGAGGGAGAAAGGGGAGGGAAAAAATTTAAGAGGGAGAAATGGGAGGGAAAATTAAAAAATCAAAATTTTGCCATCATTTTCGGGTACCCGATTAGGCTCGGTATTGCTTTGTACACCAAACCTACATGGTCAACTCTAACAATCTCACAAAAACATGTTTTTCCCTTGTTTCTCTAAGTTCTAGACTTTGACCATGTAGCTGACGACTCTTTTTTCACCCAAATTTGATGAAACGAAAAGGGTATCTTAAGGAGATTATCAGATTTCTATCGATATAATTGCTGTAAAATTTTGAATTCGGTAAGTAATTATTAGTTATTTTCCAATTGAGTTACCTCTAAAGTGCTGATTTATATACTGATTAAAAAAGAACTATAACTTTCAAACTGTATAACATTTTTGAAATCTAAAAAATGCGTCACATTCTATGCTTCGCCTACTATGAGGGAATTTTTTTTTTTTTGATTTTTTAAAAAGTTTTCAATGAGTTAAGGTGGTCAGACACATGAGTTTTTTTATTTTGAAAACGTTGTAGAAGAAAATTCATAATTAATTATTTTTTTGAAATAAAATTACAAAAAATATGCGTCACATCCAGGCATGAGTCTACTACTTATATATAAAATCTTATAAAAAAATATTATCATTTGATTATGATTAAGGTGGTCAGACATACACCTACTTCTTATTTTTTTCCTGAAATTTTTGTACTCCTGCATTGAAATCTATACTTTTCACCAATCATATAAAATTTTTTTTTAAGAAAAATCCTATTAGTTTAGAAACTAAATTCAATTTCCTATAGATTCTATTCTTACAACTTTTTTATATTAGGTTGATAGCTAGTTCAAATTTTTACGTCAAGTTGACTAACCCTGATTTGCTGATTTTTCATTGCCACTTAAGGGCATAGTTTGGCCCCTCATGATCTTGCACATACCCTTGATAGTTATCTTACTTCTTGAATCAATGGTTTGTTCTGAAAGACCCAATTTCTTTATTAGATTGAGTGTAGATATGTTCAACCTTGCGCCTCCATCTATCAATATACGTTTGACACGTGATTTGTGAATCAAGACTTCAATGTGAAGGGGTTGGTTATACGGACGAGTCAATGACTTGTCATCTTTTTCTGAAAAGGAGAGGTAATATGGAGCTGAGATATGATTAACCATTGCCTGGAACTTGTCTACATCAATGTCTTTTGGAACTTTTGTGAAATTTAGAGATTTTTCAAGAACTTCCCTATGCGTTGAAGAGATCTTTAGTAACTCAAATATAGAAATATGAGCTGAGGTCCTTTGCAATTGGTCTACCAAGTTATAGTTTGTAGATGAGATAGTAACTATTTGTCTTGTTACTTCTGGTTTGGGAATTGTGAGAACATGTACTTTAGAGGATGTCGCTTTCTTATAAGAGGAGTTAGCTCCTTTGATCATGACTTGTGCTTGGCTTAGAGTCACCGCGATTGATTATGTTGACGTGTCTTTAGCACCTTTAACAGTGATCACATTAATTAATTCATATTTAATGTCCAACATGTTGATCACATTGTCATTATGGGAGTATGTGTAATTCACTTCATTTCCTTTTCCTTTAGAATTTTCCCCTTTTTTGTAGTTAGGGAAAAATTTGTTAAATGCTGTACGATCTTCGTTAGTGGTATGTCCTTCCACCTTGATTTTGCCTCCTTCAATAAGGTCTTGTATAACATGTTTGAGCTTAAGATAGTCATTAGTATTATGTCCTTTGTTTTTATGAAAGACACAATAGGCATTATCATTCCACCATCTTGGTTTAACTTCTGATTCCCATGGTTTTGAATCGGGTATCATGAGGACTTTGTTATCCAAGAGTGTCTTCAAAATTGTCTCAAGATGTTCTCCCAATGGAGTAAATGTTATTTGAGGTCTATTCCATGGTTTACTCTTGTTGTTCTCATTGTTTTCTCTTGGTATTGTGGTTGTTACCTTAGCTTCTTTGTTCGCTTGTAAGCTATTTGTTAGATTGAACACCACTGGTTTAGGATTAGCATTTGATGCTTCTACCACTCCATCACTAACAACATTCTTATTCTTTTTACACTATTTAGGTTTGTTGTTGTAGTTGTTAGATTTGTTATCACTTTGGAGTGTGATTTCTCCTTTCTTGACCATGACATCTTCAACACAGATGACATTTTTGATCATTCTATCAAAACTAGGTGAATCTTGCATTTACAAAGTATAGTTCATTTCAGGTACCAAGTTATTAATAAATATTTCCATCTTTTCTGATTCAGGTATGTCTCTTGAGTACCTTGCAAAGATTCTCCTCCACCTTTGTAAAAAGTGTGTAAAGGATTCACCCATTCTTTGTTTTGTGTTACAAAGATCCATCATGGTTACGTTATTTTTTTTATTGTAGGAGTAATGTTGGACAAATCTTTGTATTAACTCCTCAAAATACTACACACTTGGTGTGAGTTTGGAGAACCACTCCATAGCATTTCCGCCTAGAATTCCCAGAAATAGCCTCATTAGGTAGGTAGGTTCATGCATGTACTCTATGCTTAGAGCACAAAATTCTCTAACATGGTCATGTGGATCGGTTTCTCCCATGTACTTGTCATATTTTGGTCTTTCCATGTTAGGAGGAAATGAAACCATGTTGATACTCTTGTCAAAAGGAAATGTACATATGTGTTCTAAAGAGTATTTTTTTGTTGGTTTCACCTTTTCTTGCTTGAGTGTCACAAGTTCGGATTTCATTAAGGTCAATTGTTTGGTGAGAATAGAAATAGGTGTTGGTACCTATTTTTCCTTTAATCTCTCAACATCATAGTCTTTGGGAAGTCTTACCCCAAGAGAGGCTAGGTGTAGGAAATATTTATCCTTGTCTTCACCAATAATTTTCTCCAATGTTATTTAGAATTTTCTACTTTGTTTGAGTTTGTTATACTCTTCTTCGGATATATCTTCATCACTATCTGAGTCAAATAAAGTACGAATGATATTTTTTTCTTTATGACTACTCTCTTGTTCATTTTGGTTTTGTTCATTGTTTTATTCTTCAAAAGCTGCACTCCATCCTTGATGAGGAGATTCCATTGCGGGTGAGTCTTGATCAAATAAGGGGTTGCAAGATATCTCTCCTTGGTGAAACTAAAGTAATCTAGGAGGTATCTCTAATTCATCAACAAGGTATTGATTGCATCTTGTGTTAACCATGAAAGCCGGGTCTCAATTTCATCAAAGGTTTTCCAATAGTGTCAAATATGATTTCAAATTGTCCGAGTAAGTGTGTCCAAGTAGTAAAAGATTGTTTGTGTTTGTTGTGAGTGAATGAATCCAGTGTCAAAGGGTTAAAATTCTCTAATAGTGAGATGGGAATCAAGAGGTTTTGATAAGTGAATAGACCACACGTTTTGAGACCAATTGTGAGAATCCAAAAGGACATGTAAGGTAGAATTCTAAGAAAATTGTGAAACAACAAAAGGCGGACCAACAAGAGAAATAGGACCAGACTGAAGAGCCAAAAGGGTATCCAGAAATATTAGGTTTCTCTGAGAGACACGTGTGCAAGTACCCACTTTCCCAGATGTAACTCCCTAAATGCGAGTTTTGATTTACCAGATGCAAGTTTATGTAAACCAGATGCAAGATTTGAAATGTTGTATGTGAGAAAATTTCCTTCATGCGAGCCAAGAATGATGAAAAGTGACCAAGTTCCCTAGATGAAAGCTAATGCAACCAGAGCGACCTAGGATAGACCAAAAGTGAGCCTCTGATGGTTTTTTAAAATTTTGTCAAATTTGTCTTGAAGTAAGCAAAATTTGTTGTAACAACAGAGTTTGTTTGAGACTTTCCAGAGAGTTGTAAACAACATGTATGTCAGGGAATGAAGTTTATTGCTTGTTTCAAGGAGTTTATCTTTTTAGTGAGCTTTTAGGACACATCAAGCAATGTATCTTTGTTAAGGGTGATCAAACACACATCCCTATTCAATAGATTCTAAGAATAAAATAAAAATCTTTGTTTGTAGACTCAGGTACACACATGCTAATCAGAATATGACCATCACCAAGCACGCAATGGCTCCAGTCATGATGCCGTATTAGCCAACTCCAAACACAAGTGAGGGCACGAAATGATGAGTATCTTGGGGCAATTACTATTTGCTTTGCACAAAGATTATCACCCTTTTGGAGATAAACCAGGTTTATTTTGACTACAAGTGTTTTGTAATTGTGGGCATCCGTTCACAATCGTGCCCCATAGAATTTCACAAGGAAAAATTAAGGTGTATAGCCCTATGAGTACTTAAATGTGTGTAGTCTCACAAGCAAGATTCAAGCGGCTCCGCTCTACATACACTCAAGCATGTTCAAGGAATGATGTCTAATTTCTGGGAACAAAACTGACTATGTCTTCCGAGGCTTTGGCCTACAAGGAAGCATATTGATTATAGTGAGCTGGAGGGGTTGGCGTATATCTGTCCTCACTTGGGTCATCCTGAGAGATTTTTTACTCAACCGATAGGCCCTCTAATGTTTTTGAAAGCAAATGCAAAGGATTGGTGACTTAGGAGTCTAGATTTATGATTCTTCAAAAGAAGAAGAGAATACTTTCCTATTTCATGCCATTTTCTCCCACAAACACACCAAACATGTTCATTTCCTCAAAATTTGTAACTCAAAACTCAATACCCCATGACGAGTCTTTGATTCTTCCAACTTGGGAAAAAGAGAAAATCCTCTAGTGAGACTAAGTAATGTGTTTATGTTCGACTTTTAAGTTCCTATTATAAGAAAGAACAAAGCATATGAAAGAAAATTTTGTCTTGTTCAATTTACCCAATTTAAGATGATTTTCTTGTTCATTACTTTCCCAAATTTAGACAATTTGAGCTTTGTTCATTTTCCCACAAATTTAGTGCTTTTCTTGTTCATTTACTATCCAAAAATTAGACAATTTGATGGTTCAATTTTCCCACAATCTTAATGAATAGCTTGGTTTAATTACTATCAAACTTTAGAAAATTTTGTTTGCCTTGTTTATTTCCCTCAAATTCTCATCAAGTTTTAAATTGACTTTTGAGTTTTTGATTTTCCTTAAAGGAAAAGAGCATAATCCTCTGGTCAATTTATCAAATGGAAGAAAATATTCTTAAGTGTGAAAGCATAACAAAATAGAAGTCAATTTGAGAAATTTGGCAACCTACAACCCACAAGTTAGTAATTGCTTTCCAACCTTTTTTTAATAAAAAATTATCTAATAGTAACCTGCAAACAAATATTAGGTTGTTACAAGCATAGAAACATGCATGGTTAAAAGATTAGTGGTTAGACTTTCAAATTATCAATTCAACCAACCAAATGTAACTTCTTTTACTAAATGCGATCAAAGAGCTCCTGGGTGTGATTTCCTTTCCTGAATGTGAGCTTTTGTACTAAAGGTGATACATGATTTACTTGATGTGAGCCTTCTCTAGATGCGATTCAAGATCTACTGGATGCGATTGTAGAAACCCAAGATGCGATGCTATTTCCTGAATGTGACGATCTTTGTTGTATGTGAGTTTTGGCAGCTAAAGGTGACTCTGAACTTGAAAATAGAGAACACAAATCAGCCAAAAAGAAGTTAAAAATGAGGAGAAATCAGAGGATTTGCCCCACGATGGGTGCCATAATTGTGTGTGTATTTGGTGGATCTGCAAGATGCAACACAACACTTCAATATGTCATTACATTAATGAGATAAACATAAAATATCAAAGGAAAAGAACATATACATCACTAAAATTGACATATTGCTCCCTATCTAAGAAGAGTATGAAATATTCTATAATTTCCCTCAGATTATACATAAATCAGTGACAATATCATGCTTAGAATGGAAGATTTAAAGAATGCAAGCTAAATGCTCAAACAAAGTTCATTTTAGATCTCCCAAATGAAAGATTGTGTAATTACTATGCACATATGAACTAAGAATGCACTTAGAAATTAGGACAACATAGGAGTAATTTAAAATTCTAAAGATTATGGGCCCATTGAGCTCAAATTTCATTCCTTTTATAGAAGAATTTGAGGAATGAGAAGTCAGGATTGATTTGTGAAGAGAGGTGGACATTGAATCCTTGGTGATCCATGTGAGGTGATCCAAGTGATTTAACTCTCATTGGCTAATGGATTCACTTTCCATTTTGCAAGTGAGGAGTTGTAATTAGGGAATATATTTAATTCTTTTTAATTAATTACCTTAGCCATGTATTTAATTGATTTTATTTGATTTAATTGGCTAAGGAAATTAATGTAAATTAGTGATAAGATCACTAGGAGATTAAATTTGATTTAAATTAATTATGCCAATTAATTAAATAATTGTCTTGACATAATTAGGGGTATGATCACACTTAGGGAAAAGAGGGTCTTTGGTCAGAGTAGACCAAATTAGGGTGGTTACACAAAGAAAAAGTCTACTCCTCCTACCACAACAAGATCGAGAACAAGGGCATGTATAATTGCAACAATGGTCGAGCCAATAAATAAGATTTTAGTTAAGAAAGTTGAAGGGGAGGGCTCTGGAAAAAGAAAGCAAGTTTAAATTAAGGTTGAGCCGAGCCACCCTAAGAAGAAACCAAGAAGAATATATGTATTCAAAAAGGATGATGAAGATGAGGAGATGACATAAACAAATGATATTAGCAAAGTCAAGGTGGCCACTCATAAGCATCCAAAAAATGTGGATGAGATTTTCCACAACATCAAAAGTTTCGCAGGTTTGTCAGTATTTAAATTTATTAAATTTGAATAGTTGAGTAAAGAAGATAAGGAAAAGATAGAGGACAAAATGATAGAAATGTTGGGATCATACAAGATGATACCATTAGAAATTGGCAATCTTGTCCCTGGTGAATTGTTCAACAAGATTTATGAGAAATGACAGTTTGGCATTAAGATTGAAAGACATATAAGAGAAGGCACATTAGCCCAACTAATGCCTGATTTGACACAAAAAAAAGAACAAAATTCATGGAAAAATATAGGAATATGTTTATTCCTAAATTGAGAGTATATTCTATATTGAGGAAGGATGTTGAAGGAGTTGTTCAATAGAGCACATTAATCTGGAAGATAATTTTTGGACTGAAAGTTGACAAGAATGCAAACATAGACAAAGGCACATCTGGACAAATAGAGCTTGACAATAAAGAAGACATTGATGAGCTAGAGAATCTTAAGGAAGAAATAAGGAAGAAGGATGAGGATGCATCAACTGTGGATTCTACACTTGATAACTCCACCATAATCACAGTTGAGGATACACAAGGTTTTAATACCGAGGGGAAGGGTAAGCCAACAATCAACATTCCAGATTTACCTACCGAGGCTAAATTTGAAATTTATATAGAAGGAGATGAGAGCATGGAAGATCAAGAAAATAAGTCTACACCATATGTATCAGGACCTCATGAAGGAGAAACAAAGGAGACTGAGCCTACAGAAACCAAGGAGAGACAGGAGCCTAAATAACAAGAGGCTATTCAAGCACTAATACATCTATTAAATGTCACACCTCTTGCACTCACTAAAACTAATATTGCTGATACACCTGAATGGTAGGTAATTATTACTCAAAAGGAGTCTGTTCCAATCAGTAGTGACACTAGTACATTGAAAGTAGAGCACAGACTGAGTATCAACACATCAGAGACAAAGAAGAAAAAGTCACACAAGAAGAAAGACAAGTCTCCTAACACAGAAGTGACACTAAATGAAGTTATAGTGATTCCAAAATGGGATACTGATAACTTGTCATACGAGAAAGTGCTAATTTTGCAGGATTTATTGAAAATGAAGATAAAATAAGAGAAATTGAGAATAAAACATCAACAGAAGTAGGTATCACATGATATAAAGCATATCTTTGTTGATGCATTTGAGTTACAAGATATAAATGAGAAAACACCTATTTTAGATCAATTGGTTCATATTGTTCAAAAGGTGAAGAATGATGATATTGAAACTAATGAGAAGCTTGTGCAATGGTATGAAATGAATTTTGAGACCAAAGTTCTTGAGAAAGTTGCAACAGAGCTAGCTGTGAAATAGTTTACACTTTTTGATCTTGTAAGTAACTTAGAGGAAGTTGTACAAAATGTTCATTCTTTGTACAAACAAATTTTTGATGTAGAATTCTTTATGAAGGAGAACCAACAGCTTATTGAGAAGCTTCAGTTAGATTAAAGTCAACAAAACATTCATTGAGCATGGATGCAAGTTCCATCTCCATTCATTTCACCAAGTTGACTCATGCCTAAGGTAGATTAGCTGAGCTAATGGCTAATGATGGTAAAATAAGGGAAAAATTAATATCCATTCAAACATTGTTGATACCTCATTTGGAGGTCATGTAGAGAGAATTGACAGCTACAAAGGAATTAGTACAGAGAGATCCTCCTCTCTCTATGGAAGAAAGTTTGGTTGATCTAGCTTCTCAGCTAGAAGTTAAACTACAGGTTTCACATTTTGTGAGATCTAGTTGGGATAATGCGTTGAAAATGGTTCTATAGCTCCACAAACCATTTTTGGATAAGTACTCTTTGATCCCAACACCCCCAGCAACCAAGAGTGACAAAAACAAGGGGGAAATAGATGAAGATAAGGGAAATAGCTGAAAATCCATATGATTAGAAAGGTATGACATACAATTTTGTTAGTTTTGGATACTCATTTTTGAAGATTTGAGTATGTCAAAAGTTATGTATATGTATTGAAGTCCTTATGAAGACCGAATTATAATCTTAGGGGGAGTAGTAGAATACATGAGTACTATTTTGTTAAGGTACTGAAAAGTCATGACAATGTTTTTTCCACTAATGTAAAAGGGGGAGATTGTTGATCTCCAAGTCATGTCGCCTATTAGTATCACACACTTAGTCATTATCAAGGCAGGTTGGTCGGTCATCACTGCGACCGAGCTATCCTACTAAGGCCAAGAAATGTATGGATTGAGCAGTAGTTACTTCCAAGCAAGTCAATGGTTGTCGAGTACTCAGTAGTTACAGAGAAGATTGAATTCCAAGTTGCATATAACAATTAGTGTCGAGTGACAGCATATGGATATGCCGAGTAAGACAGTTTTGACCGAGCACCTGAGTTTTCATATGCCGAGTAAACCAGTTTTGGTATATGTGTTTGGAATGGCACAAACACTTAGGTAAACCATTTTGGCCGACTTCTATGTATGATTTAATGATCGTTAAAGACATTTAATGAGTTAATTATTTGCTATGGATGAGATCATTAATCCCTATGCAAGCAATGTAACTAATCAAAAATTATGAATTCTTAAGCGGAAAAAGCGATGAATCTAGGTCCTTGATCTTGATCTGGAAGTTTCCTCACTTATCTATATAAGGAAAGCTTCTAACCCTAATTAAAAAATGAGATATAGAGGAGAAGAGATTTTTTGTCTCTATGAAGAAGAAGCAGAGTTTTGTATATCTGAAGCATAGATCAGACATAGTGACCAAGCAGAGCAGTGAAGGACATAAAAGAGTTATATCAGATTTTGGAGATCAGTTAAGAGTTGGAAAGATGAGATTCATAATCAGCATTTGAAGTGCAAATAGAAGGATCATGTACTGATACATTCTATCAAGTGAATCAAGTTAAATTTCTTAACATGGTGGTCCTAATAGACCTTTGTAAATCTCCTAACAAAGTGCTTACTTAGTTGTAAGTTTAAATCCTTTAATCAAGGTAGATTGAATAATAAGCTCTTAATAGTGCAGACCCCTCATAGGGTAGATCATCAGAAGTGATAAAATATTTGTATCCCTAACAGGCACACTTTGTTACTACAGTAGTGAAGATTTGTGGGTGTCATCCCTACCCCATTTTTTTCCTTTCAAGGGTTTCTGGGTTACCAAATATTTGTGTTATATCTTTATCAGGGATGCGATTAACAATTAGATCTATTATAGTATTACAGTTAATGTTTATGAGATTCATGAGATACATGTTGAATCAGTTTGTTTCTAAAGTGTAAAAGTTTTATATATCCCGATTCACCCCCATCTTAGTATCTTGCTTTCCCAAATAATACTTCCAACATAAAAATCATGAGTTCTATACTTATCATCAATTAAAATTATTATTATACCTTTTATTTGAGCACTTCATTCTCCTGCAAATCTGATTGCTCCACCATCATAAAATTAAAACTTGATAAATCTTCTTTTATCTCTTGTAATATGATTTGAACATCCAGAATCTATGATCCATGCATCTACAACAACTTTAGTAATAAAAGAAATCTACTCTATTTTTTGAGAAATGGATAAAAATAAAGATTCCTCAATTATTTCATTACTATCTTCATCTTCAAAAAAGGTATTCTTCTACAGAACATAAGCTATTTTTTACTCTATCTTTGAAATCAAAATTCTTTCTAAAATCTCCTTTGTTTTGATTGCCTTTTCTATCTTCATCTTCTGAATCACTATGATAATTCTGATACTTGCAATCATTAGCAAAATGTACTATCCTTCCAGAATTGAAACACTTAAGAGGTAAATTACCTTTATATCTAATGGTACATTGCTTGAATATTCTTGAAAGATATGCTTCAACATATTACATGTCTCTAGTTCAACATCTTCAACAACACTAAATGTAGTCTCTCTCTCTTATCTTTTCCAACTTCTGCAAGCTCAAATGCAGAAAGTGATCCAATGAGATGATCAATAAAATATTGAATCAGATCATTTCTTTCCCTTATTAAACATTTTATTGATATGAACTATTGGAAAAATGGTCAGATCTCCCCTTGGGATTCATGACAAGGGACTAACCACCTCTTGTGGATTCTATAATTCAAGTGGTTGTATCAGACATTTATAGGTTGATCTTTTGGTGCAATGAAAACCGCACTTGTAAAAAGTGGTATCAGAGCTTGGTCACAGGTTTGAATTGTCTCAGGTAATGCTGAGGGGGAGATTGTTGGAAAAATGGTCAGCACTCCTCTCAAGATTTGTTACAAGGACTAACTACCTCCTGTGGATTCTATAAGTCAAGTGGTTGTCTCAAGCATTGATAGGTTTATCTTTTGGTGAAATAAAAACTACACTTGTAAGTTGAAATAATTCAGTAGGGTTAATAGGGTCTTGAGTATAACACCAGTGTCTTCTAGATGTCCATCAGAAACTCTGATTCCATTAGCAACATCAGTAACTCTGTAAATGTAGCTTTCAACAATCTCATCTTCTACTTTTCTCAAAACTTCATACTTATATTTGAGATTCACTAGTATTTCTTGTTTTGTCTTCAAATATCCTTCATGAAACTGAACCAACTTATCCCAGATCTCTTTTGCACCTTTTAAACATTTCACTTTTTCAAAAACTGTATCACATAGACTACTAAAAATAATTTCTCTTGCTTTCACATTTCCTTCATTTTGTCTTTGTTCTTCAGTAGTCAAAGGTCTTCCAAAAGGAGGATAAAAAGCAGTTTGAATTACCTTCCAAATATAATTATATAAAGTTTTAAGATATTCTTCCATCTCGTGCTTCCAATAGGGAAAATTCATGTCATCAAATATTTGTGCCTAAAAGTGTAAATTTTGTGCCATCCTTGTTCTACCTCAAGTGGTTAAGATTATTATATAGGAACCTTGATTTGATACCAATTGATAAAGACATTCCATATGATGAAAAGGGGGAGGGGTGAATCAAAACAAAAAAAAAACTCCAACAACTAACTTTAGTAATCACCACATGAAACAATATGCAAGTAAAGAACATATCGAACAACATAAGAACACCAAGATTTATACATGGAAAACCCTAACTGGGAAAAACCACATTCAGCACTTTCCCACAACCATCATTCACTGAAGTATATAATGTGATTAAAAAATATTAATAGCTCATTTCTTTATACTAAGCAATCAAAGGATCACTTACAATAAAACAATGAATATAGATGAGACGTCTCACTGCCTTATAGTACATACATGAGCTCACTGCTCTAGACTTGTATACAGAGGCTCATTGCAAAAGTAGAAAGATATAAAAAACAACATCAAGTACCCAAGACTAACTATCTTAAAGTAATTACAACTCTTCAAATTAGCAACAAACTGTTACTGCCTTTCATTCTCTGTATTGCCACTGAACTCTGCTCAACTGATTGTTGAATTAGTTCACAAACTTAACTTGCTTTACACCTTACACTTACATATTTTAAAATCACTAAGAATCCTCATGTACATGATGTTAGAATTTAAATAATTCATAAGCCAAGATCACTTGTAGCAAAATACCTGTCATAAAGGAAAAGAATGGAGACAAAACTCACATAGATCTGAAAGATGAAAATATTCATTCAAAGAGAGAAATGAGGGAATTACAAAAGAATTTATAATTAAAAAGTGATCAATCCTAATAAAGGAGATCAAAACCCTAAGAAGGGTGGAGAAACCTAGGTTGCATGAATAATTAATAAAAGAACTAATTATTGCATGCCTAAAGTTTAGCTTAAGTGGACTAGAGATAAAAAGGTGACTTAATAATTAAATCAATAATGATTTAATTAATAAGTGAAAATACCTTTTTACTCTAACACCCCCCCTTAAGATAAACTTAGGGACAAGCTAAAAACCTAGAAATAGCTACTGAAAGAAGGAAATGGGTCCCGACAACAAGGCTTGATCAGGTACCCAAGTACAAAAATCTCTGTAAAGAGGAGAAAAGGAGAAAACCCTATGGGAAAACCCCCTCTCCAAAAAGAGATGAAGCCTAGTGAAGGACTAAAGAAGCCTCAAAAATAGGGAAAGTCCTAGAAAATAGGAACAAAGATCAAGTAGATAAGATTGTAATTTGCATGAGTGCCTTAAAATGACACTGCTCAAATCAAGATGGAAAACAAGGTGTTGGTACTCATTTCTGCGAGTACCATCTTAATTTTTTTTTAGAGCTTTAGGCTCTTTCATGGCGGAATTCCAAATTTTCCAAAGGGTTTCTTGTCTTTGTTTGTTATGCAATGCTTGTAGAGGGACGAGGAAGTCCAATTTTTTTCGCCCTTGGATCGTCTTTGCATGATCAAATAACATGGAAGAGATCAGAGTTTTCCTTGTCTGCTCTGCTCTTTTTTCAGTTTGGAAATAGTCTAAGTCCTTTATCCCACATTGGCTATGTGGTGAGGGTACTTATTTTTTTTATATCCAAGCCCACAATGGTTAAGTGATGAAGGCCAAGAAGTTAAGTGACATTTAGTGGTGGCTAGCTGGCAGACAAGAAGGTAATTTTGTGGGCCCGCGCTTAGGTGACGTGGTTGAGGTGTGACATGTGTAAGTAGGGCGCTATGTCAGGATCTGAGTCACGATAGGTCCAGTCAGATAGCGTGGTGGCGTGACTACTGACATGTGGCAGAATGATAAGTGGCAGGACCAAGTAGGATGGTGAGGTGGCAGAGGTCCCAACAAATCAGGTGGTGACATGTGGCCCAGATGGTAAGATAAATGGTGGGACCAAAAAACTAGGAGGTGACACTTGGACATGATAGGACCTAGTCAGAGGTAAAGTGATGTTAAGGGATATCAAATCTAGTGGGTTGTCTCCATTGTGCAAAGGCAGGATGCACAGAAGATACACATTACGCGATGGAAAGATGTTTCCCGCGTCCAAGAAAGTAGTAAGAAGTGTGGGGCCCGCATAGTAGAGGTAAGGGAAATGTGGTTCTAAGGCCCAATGGGGAGGTGTCACGTGGAGGTCAATGGAAGTTGACCAGGCTCAAGTAATCTTTTTTACTTGATGCTTAGTTTTTTAAAAGGAGATTGACGACCGTGTTTTAATGTGAAGATAGAGTTTTATCTCGGCCATTGATCAAGTTTTTTGTGCCACATGTAATTGTTAGAACTAGATATTTAAATATTCAAATATATTTCCAAGCGGTGGCGCTGCCTTCCAAATCAAAAAGCTATTTAATGTTAAATATGATATTTTTGGTCGATTTATTGAGGCCGTAGGGTGCTGGTGGATAGTATTTTGTTGACTATGGTTATACTTTGTTGACTGGTGCTATTAGGGTTTTGATCAAATTATTGTTGATTCTACATTCATTGACTGAGTTATTGCTTTCAGACAAGTAGGTATGAAGATTAAATTGTATTTCATATCTTTTGAAGAAAGATCAAGTCGATGGAGAAAGAAGGATAACTATGAATCAAATGCAAAGGGATAAATGCCAATTGGAGATCTATTCTAGGATTTCCCTCTGCTATATGTGTCTTTCTTTTCTCTATTGTAATGGTTCTCATTTCTCTGCAAGATTTAAAACCAGGCTCCAAGTGTGGTTCCTCTATAATTATTTTTGCCTTTTCTTTTCATATAGGGTGTTCTTAGTTTCCTTTCTGGTTTCAGAGAAGGACAACATTGTAACAACAAGTTTTATGAATGAAATTCTAGTATGGTTGTTTGGATATCAATTTGTCTCCATTATGCTTCCTAAATCATATAGGTTAAGACATCCAGGGTGTTTTAGTCTTGTCTATTGTAGATCTACAATAGAGTTATTTAAAGGATAACTATAATTTAGGACTTGTCTTGAAATGTGTATGAGTTTGGGTATTAAGGATATGTCAACTTGTCTTTCAATGGATGTTGATTAATGTATTATCTATTCTAGGGTCTCTTCCAAGGGGAGAGTTAAATTCTTTGAGTAGGCAATGGAATATTTGAATACACAGGTGGATTCACAAGTAGAGCTTGATTGATGGGGTATGTTTGATGCAAGGCATTAGACATATTAGATTGTGCTATCTTCTTTATCCATAATATTCTTTACAATGTTATGTTTGACTCTATTTCTCATTGGATAAGGCACATGTCTATGAGATATCTAGGGTATTTAAGGGATTCATTAATCAAATCATAAATGAAAATAATTTCCCTTTCATGGTGATAGGAGTTAGGATAGTTCTAGTTTTCAGACATACTCTATGCAAGTGGGATATTGCATGAGATTTGGTAAAATACTGAGGTACATGTTACCTAAAGGTTTGAAAGATATTCCATAGTTATGTATCTGCAAGCTATTGTTTGTCACAAAGGAGTTATGTGTGTGCAGAGTAGGTAGTGCCCACCTGAGTGATGTGGAGCTCAAGCGAAGGAGCTCTTTGAACCTTGTCAATTTTAGCTTTCTCTTGTCTCCTTTCTGTTGAGGGTGTAGAGTTTGTGTCCTAAGTTTGTAATCCCATAGTCTGGTCTTAGAATCTCATCTAGGAAAGTAGAGTGCAAGAAAAAGAACTAAGAGAAATGGAGACTCTACTGGGGAAAGAGATATAAATTCTGATTTGAATCTCTGGTATAAAATTTTAAATCCAATATTCAGATGGAGATAATCAATCCAAGAGTCAACAACAACATATAAACTCTTTTGGAGATAAGAGAGCTTTGTTCTTTGTTTAGTCAAAATCAATCCTAGAGTGATATGGTTGTGATAGAGTCATATGCTACAAAGAAGTATTCCTCTTACTCAAAGTAAGCCAAGGTTTGTTTGGTTTGTGATTGCAATATTGTTTGAAAGTCTAAGTTCCTCAAAGATATATTTATACTATCTCACAAAGTGGTGAGTGGCAACTCTAAGTTCTCTGATTTGCACTAGTGTGCATGATTGAAAGGCTACAAAGGAACAACAAGGTGGACTTGCAGTGATGATTATGCAGATGTTTGGGATCTTATGACTAAAGCATAGTAAAGGAAGGAATCAATATGAGACCCTATTAGTGGGGTGTGTTGAGAGTTTTCTAGTTTTGAAGAATGTTAGGGTGGGGTAAAAAGATCTCAGCTGATTCAAATTTGTCCTCTGCAAAGAGGTGGCGACTCTACCAAAGTTTTTGAAACGTGATTTGAGGGTGAATTCAAATCAAGTGTTTTTGTAGCTTCTCCAATACATCCAGGTATTTTATGTTTCAAGGTAATAAAATTGTTTCCTTATCAAGTGATTTAAGCACTAAGAAAAGGAACAAGGTGTGTTAAGAGGTTTGCATGCTTCAAGGTTAAAACTACATTTTGCAAAATTAAGTGGGAGCATGTATTAGTTGAAAAATGGAGGACATAGAGGTTAGAGATTTTGCTATGTCCAATTATGGAGGATCTATGCCAGATCTTGAAGAGGTTCTTGTAGACAACAAAATTTTAGAACAAGAGCTGCAATAACAAGTTATTTTGTTACTAAGGAAAAACATAAGACAAATGGTGGGAGAATCTGCACTTATTTTTTATATTAGGTTTTCGGCCGCATTAAAGGAGTATATTATTCCTTTATGTCCTTAGGAGTTTTTTTGGGTTAGTTGATTTGTGGAACTTTTTTTTCCTGATTCAATCTATTGGCTAGTCTCCTTGAGGGTAGAATATGTTGTGTCTGCCAGGAAATGGATAGTAAATGTTGAAATTCTCAAGTTTGAGATTGCAGAGGAGGTTGTACCTAGTGATACTCTTTCTGAGAATGATGGAAACCAAAATAAAAAGAGATAGGTCCAGTGGGGATGATGTCTCTTGCAATCATAATAGTGATATTTTTTCTCAGAATGGAGTAAAGGATAAGGATGGTGAGAGTGATGGATATAAATTGATATGGATGGTTCTATAAGAGATGATATCTCTTATGAAACTAATGGTTACTCTCACCAGTTAAAAACTAATACCTATGATAAATAAGAAGACCATATTAATGAAGATTTAGGTTTCTTTTATAATGATTCAAATGAGCTTCAGAGTGTTGATGAAGGGATATACATTCCTTTATTAGGTTATGATGAATCCAGTGATTTTTTCAGTTTTGAGTTAGAAAGGTTATCTTTATCAGTATAGGGAAGAAGATATGTGTAGTCATCAATAAAACAATAATGGTATCAATGAAAATGTTTCTCCTGACTGCATATTAGAAGTGGATGAAAGACATAACAGTGGTTCACTTCATAGTGATTAAATTTTGAGTTCTTGACTGTAGAATATCTCAAATGTTCAGGGAGGGATAACTCTGATTTATTACATCCATCACACATTGATTTTGACAGAGTATGAATCAGGTGGTTCTAATTTTGACATGTGTGTTTCTGATTCTTCTTGTGCTTCTATGTCATTAGGCTACAACAAAATTGAACATGATAGATCAGATGGTGAAAGAATTAGTGCATTTTCAAGCTCAAAGGATGGTGAATTTCTTGGCATGATGTTGAGTACTGATTGGGATTATTATGAGGACTGTGAGCCTGTCTCAGATTCTGAATCATCTATTGAACCATTTAAAAATGGCCTTTCAGTTTCTCAAGGTCTATAGATACCCAATGAACACGTGGGTAAGTAATCTCCCTCCAACATGCAAGATGATGGTTTGCATAAGGTATGTAACTTGCAGACAGATTCTTTAGAGAACTTTGATTTGATTATGCAAAGCAGTGACAATAATTTTTGATGACTCTAGTTGTGGGAAAGAAAATAATTGTGATTTTTATTAGTTGGAGGATGCTTTTCCTAGATGTGACAATGCAAGTAACAGTAAAAATTGCTTTAGGGCTTCTAATTTTTTTAGTAAGCAAGATTGGAATTGGTCACATTGATCAGTATTTTCAAATGAGGCTTTATTCAACATTGTTGAAAGAAGGCAGAGATACTGAAAGTGTGTTTTATAAGCTGTTGAAAAATTTTCAGCGTATCTAATCATTCAGATAACAACTATGTTTTTGGCTTGCTTCTAGAGAGCAGAAAATTTTGTATTTGACAGAGGCAAACTGAAACATAACTTTGTTGATGGCATAGGGCCATCAGTCCTGGTTTGATTTCTTCAAATCAAGGGTAAAAGGGCAGATATAATAGGACTATGCTAAGCAATGTACATTTGTAAAAATTTCCTACCTTTTCTTGCTTTAAGTTTTTTTGCTGTAGGGTTTCATTTTTTGTCTTGGTCTTCTCTTCTCAGAGGTCTGGAATCTCGCCATGCCCACAAGGGGCATGCATCCTCAGTTAGATCCACTGCTAGTACTCATTTCTACGAGTACCATCTTTAAATTTTTGTAGAGCTTTAGGCTCTTTCATGGTAGAATTACAGAGTTTGCAGAGGGTTTCTTGTCTTTTTTCATTGTGCGAAGGTTGCAGAGGGATGAGGAAGTCTAGTTTTTGTTACCCTTGGATCATCTTTGTGCGGTCAAATAGCATGGAAGAGATAAGAGTTTGCCTTGTCTGCTTCGCTCTATTTTTGATTTAGAAATGGTCTAAGTCCTTTATCCCACATTGGATGTGCGGTGAGGGTACTTATAGTTTTTATATCCGAGCCCACAATGGTTAAGTGCCGAAAGGCACACAAATTTTTGGCCGATAGTTCGAGGCCAAGAAGTTAAGTGGCAGTTAGTGGCAGCCATCTGGTAGGGAGGAAGGTAATTTTGTGGGTCTATGCTCAGGTGATGTGGTCAAGGGGTGAAAAGTGTCAGCAGGGCACTATGACATGATTTGAGTCACGACAGGTCCAGTCAGATAGCATGATGGCGCAGGTGCTGACATGTGGCAGACTAATAGGTGACGGGGCCAAGTAGGATGGTGAGGTGGAAGAGGTCCTAGAAAATCAAGTGATGCCATGTGGCATAGTCGGTGAGATAAATGGTTGTACCAAAAAACTAGGAGGTGACATGTGGAAAATGATAGGACCTAACTAAAGGTAAAGCGATGTTAAGGGAGATCAAATCTGGTAGGTTGTCACCATCACGTGAAGGAAGGATGCATGAAAGATATGCATCATGCGATGGTGAGATATTGCCACACGTCCAAAAAGTGGTAAGAAGTGTGGGGCCCGTGTAGTAGAGGTAAGGGATAGTTGGTTCTAAGGCCCAATGAGGAGGTGCCACATGGAGGTCAATGGAAGTTGACCGGGCTCAAGTAATCTTTTTTACTTGATGCTTGGTGCTTTAAAAGGAGATTGAAGGTTGTGTTTTAATATGAAGACATGGTTTTATCTCAGTTGTTGATCAAGTTTTTCACGCCACCTGTAGCCGTTAGAACTGGATATTTAAATATTCAAATATATTTCCAGGCGGTGGCACTGCCTTCCAAATCACATAGCTATTTAATGTTAAATATGATCTTTTGGGTCGATTTATTGATGGCGTAGGGTGCTAGTGGATAGTATTTTGTTGACTATGGTTATATTTTGTCAAATGGTACTATTAGGGTTCTAATCAGATTGTTGTTGATTCTGCATTCATTGACCGAGTTATTTATTTCAGACAAGTAGGTATGCAGATCAAATTGTATTTCAAATATTTTGAAGAAAGATCAAGTCGATGGAGAAAGAAGGATAAGTATGAATCAAATGCAAAGGGACAAATGCCAATTGGATATTTATTCTAGGGTTTCCCTCTGCTATATGTGCCTTTATTTTGTCTATTGTAATGGTTCTTGTTTCTTTGCAATATTTCAGAGTAGGTTCCAAGTGTGGTTCCTCTGTAAATATTTTTGCCTTTTCTTTTCATATAGGGTGTTCTTAGTTTCATTTCTAGTTTCAGAGAAGGACAACATTGTAACAACAGGTTTTATGAATGAAATTCTAGTAAGGTTGTTTGGATATCAAGTTGTCTCCATTATGCTTCCTAAATCATATAGGTTAAGACATCCAGGGTGTTTTAGTCTTGTCTATTATATATCTGCAATAGAGTTATTTAAAGGATAATTGTGATTTAGGATTTGTCTTCAAATGTGTATGAGTTGGGGTATTAAGGATATGCCAACTTGTCTTTCAGTGGATGTTGATTAATTTATTGTCTATTCCAGGGTCTCTTCCAAGGGGAGAGTTAAATGCTTTGATTAGGCAATAGAATATTTGAATACACAGGTGGATTCACAGGTAGAGCTTGATTGATGGGGTATTTATGTTGTAAGGCATTAGAAATATTAGACCGCGATGTCTTCTTTATCCATAATATTCTTTGCAATGTTATGTTTGAATATGATGCCCATTGGATAAGGCACTGGTCTATGATAGATCTGGGGTATTTTAGGGATCCATTAATCAAATCATAAATGAAAATAATTTCCCTTTCATGTTGATAGGAGTTAGGATAGTTTTAGTTTTCAGACATACTCTATGCAAGTGGGATATTGCATGAGATTTGGTAAAACACTGAGGTACATGTTACCTAAATATTTGAAGCTATTCCACAATTATGTATCTGCAAGCGATTGTTTGTCACAAAGGAGTTATGTGTGTGCAGATTAGGTAGTGCCCACTTGAGTGATGTGGAGCTCAAAGTGAAGGAGGTCTTTGAACCTTGTCAATGTTAGCTCTCTCTTGTCTCATTTTTTCTGAGGGTGTAGAGTTTGTGTCCTAAGTTTGTAATCCCATAGCCTAGTCTCAGAATCTCATCTGGGAAAGGTGAGTGCAATAAAAAGAACTAACACAAGGAAAACATTAGAAATCAAAGATACAAATGACAAAAACACCAAAGTATGAAGAGCTTATGAAAATAAGAACATGTAGAACACCTCTGAAGCATGAAGCTGCAAACACTCTCAAAGAGCTACTGTAATCTGTATGAGTGCCCTCAAATGAAACTACTAGAATCAGGATGGAAAACAAGGAAAACATCAAAACTCAAAGATACAGATGGAAAAAAAACACCAAATCTAAAGCCTCCAAAATAAGAATTAAATAAGAGTCCATATTGTAAACGATCCATCTTATCAAAATGCATAGGTACCAGCCACTGCATTTGCCTAGTATATAGGAACAAATAATGAATACATAGAATAACTCTATCGAAACAAGGAAGTGTATAAACCCAAAAATAAATACCCCCATTATGCTGATCGGGGAGAGGCATGACAGATGCATAGAGTCAAGTTGCCAAGAAACACTGCACGATGAAGAACGTACAAGAACAAAATGAAGTATGATGTTAAGGATGATCAGTCACTTGACACACATGAGGCTAATGTCATGGAAGTAAAAATCATGTAAAAAAGGTACAAAAACCCCCCCATGACACTTTATAATATAGTACGAGTACAATCAGACACATAATGTGCAGGATCCTAAGCATGCATGATGACACTTTATCTTAGTGCATTTGCAAAAAACAAATGCTATAGAAAAAGATGCATACAATATCCAGGAATGAATGAAAGCTACATAAACATATGTAACAACTAACAAGGAGTCATGCCATGCAGAGAAAACAATCCCAGGACCTAAAACATCCAAGATATCCACTAGAATGCAAAAATGTAAAAAACTGAATAAAATATACTTGGAGTAGATTCTGGTAATGAGACCCATAGAAGAAGAAGGATAATAGAAATAAATTTCTGACGCCATGCGAAAGTCAAAAAATTGAGTCCATAGGAGCAAGATATGGCGACCAGAGTGCAAAATGGAACCCTGACTTTGAATGGCAAAAAAAATCTGCAAGATGGAAAAATAAAAAACCAAACCTCGAAAATCGGGTTGGGTACGGAACCATCTTTCTGACGATATCTTGTTTGGTGAAAAATGCCTCCGTTTGCTAAAGTTATGGGCAAAAAACCGATAGGAGCTCAAAATTGGTGGAGGTACAAAAAAAATTGATTTGAATTTTTTTTATCCATCGCCTCAAAAATCGTGTGCTTTTTTTATCCACTGCCTTGATTTCCGTTCCCAAAAAGTGGGCACATGCAATTTTTTTTGCCTCAGATGGCAACTTCGCCCAAATTTGATGTGCCTTATATGGAAATAGGGGTTTTTTGGCATTTTGAGCATATCTGTGAGATCAATTTTTTCCCAAAATGCTCCAAATAAAAAATCCTCAAATAGATCTGAAAATTTGAAAACCTCAAATAGATCCACACAAAATGCAAAAAAATCCTCAAATAGATCCACACAAATAGATATGAAAATTTGAAAACCTCGGCGCTCCAGAAAAGCTTAAAAAAACCTAAGAATGCGCTGCTCCAGAAAGGCTCTGATACCATGTTAGAATTCAAAGAATTCATAAGCCAAGATCACCTACAACAAAATACCTGTCACAAAGGCAAATAATGGAGACAAAACTCACATAGATTTGAAAGATGAAAATATTCATTTAGAGAGAGAAATAAGGGAATTACAAAAGAATTGATAATTACAAAGTGATCAATCCTAATAAAGGAGATCAAAACCCTAAGAAGGGTGGAGAAACCTAGGTTGCATGAAAAATTAATAAAAGAATTAATTATTGCATGCCTAAAGTTTAGCTTAAGTGAACTAGAGATAAAAAGGTGACTTAATAATTAAATAAATAATGATTTAATTAATAAGTGAAAATGTGACTTAATAATTAAATCAATAATGATTTAATTAATAAGTGAAAATGCCTTTTTACTCTAACACATGATAGATCATTGAAGATTACAACAAGGTCGACCAAGCCAAAAGATATTATAAATAAGTTTCATGTCGGCCAAGGCAATATCAACATGCAAATAGATCCTATGTCAAAAGAATATGAACTAAGGAACCAAATGGATAAGAGATAAACATTAGATACATAGGTCCCATATAACATAAACCCATTCAGATAAGAGACAGACATTAAGTGTAAGACCCGAGCCTAACTATGATACTTCAATAATCAATAAATAAAACACCTAGACCTAAATTTGGAAGTAAGATCCATCCCTAGAGAAAGAAGGATCAAGAACATGCCACACATTTCCTAATACTAGATCCGCAATAAAAAGAAAAAACTACCAAAGATAATTCAAATGTGTAGAAGCAAAAGTCCAAATTGTTAGCTATAACCATACCTCCACACATTATGGAGAGATCCACATGCCACATCAGAAGCCATGTCAACATGCTACATTAGAAGTTTCCACAACATATTTATAGATCAAAACAACAACTAAAAAGAACTACAACCTAGAATGACATAGTCTCCGGAACACCAAGAACACATTATTGATCTTTAGAGAATGCCACATCCAAGACAAAAACTCGAATCCATCTGTATGAGTAGAAGAACATCTTTGACCCTTATTTTTGGAACAAAAACACTCTAAAAAGTAAAAATAGTAGCAATAAAAAAAATGATGTATAATACCATTGCAATAAAACAATACACATCTAGACCGCACACACTTCTAGATAGAAGAATATAACTCAGAGGCACTATAGAACATGATCATCACATGATCACCATATACATACTTGTCTTCTGTTGTTCTAGAACTACACATGATGCATACCTATCTTCCACTAGTACGAAACTATACATGATACATACCTTTCTTCCACTACAATGTAGTACTATACTAAATACACACTTGTCTTCCCTTACAATGAATGTTTAGAATGAAAACCCTCATCTCTAAGAATATCATTCTTCCAAACCATAAAGCTTGAGAAAACATAAGATCAAAGTCCTCTGGGACACTCTTCCAAGAATAACAATCTTATGGACCATAAATCTTGAGAAAACACAAACTCAAAATGCTTCAAAACACTATGTTTGACATCAATGAGAATAGAAAACCAATCATATATTTCTAACACGTAGGAATTCCTATCTCTAAATATTTTGAAAATAAATATCAAAAGATAGGTCAGGGTTCAAAGAAAATGAATGATTAGTATAATTCTATTTCATATTATCAACAAAGTTTAAGATAAAATCACATACATACATCCATTAATGTATTGGATTATCAATCACCATACATCAAGGATAGAAATACATGCAACTAATCTAGATTTTCACAGTTTCACAATTAATCCTCACCAGCCATTACCATGCACACAATGATTAATATGAGAAAATGCTTGTAAAATCATAAATATTAGTCTTCGACAAAGGAATATGTAAAATAAGATAAATACCATTAACTCATAGAACAAATCCATGAAGAAACGAACTACAAATTTTGTTCTTTTTATTGATTCCCAAAATGTGCTAGAAAATCATTAACATAGATTCCACATTCTTTAATAAATATGATCTTCTACACTAGAAATACTCGAAATTTTTATTATGGAAAATCATAACTTAACTAAGGACCTCAAATATTCAATTTTAAAATCCTAAAAATTGCCTCAGTAATTACATATATAGGAGCAAACTCCAAAAAATGACTAATAAGTTTCATCTTAAAAATCTCTATAATCTAGGAGGTGTAGCTAACATGTAAGTTACTAGCCTCATATACTAGTAGTTAACTACCCAAAATTAAGAGTGAAGTTGACCTTCTAAAGGAAACTTGACATGTCTTGCTCTAGAACTAAATTTTTAAGCTACGCCTTGCCAAGGAGACTTTGTTGGAATGACAATTAGCCCATGTATGCACTGGGACAATAGAAATTAAACCACACTTAAGTGAATGAAAATGAAATATTTTCACAATAGTAACCACAAAGAGGTAGGCACCCCTAGGAAAGAGGGCATGCTATAATACTTTATAACTAAGAGTTTACTAACTCTCTTTTTTTTCCAAAACTCCGAAATTGAAAAACATGACATAATGATGGATAAGGTATTGTGGGACCACAAGTTCATGATGGTAGTGATTGCTTGACACCTTGCTTATAATATTCATATTTATCCAAGCATATGTTAAGTATGTTCTTGTTTAGGTAATCTATCCACTCTATTCATAACCTTTCTGTTTTGAGTGTCTCTTTCATCTTTCCCACCACCTCTTCCATTTTGTCCATTATCATCGCTACCTTTTCAGATGCTATGATTAATTATACACAACAATTCAACATCTAACTATCAATTTTGTGGGAGGATCTAAAATTAATTTCCCTTATTTCATCCTATTTAAACAACAACATTTTAGTTATCTCCCTTTTACCTTCACTAGCAAGAGAAACACCAAGGATATCATAGAGATAGGCCTCACATGCTTGGATTTATTTAAATAATGGATAGTGAAGCTTCGTCACTTTCAATATCTACTACTCCATGGAACTTATCTTTAAATCTAATTTCTATATACTAGACGGAATAAAATCACATCTCCTAAAATATCCTCATGGTTAATCTCCTTTTTCCTAAGGCATCTATTTCCTTTAATAACTCAATCTGTCTTTGAAACTTCTTAGTTACCCTATCCCAAACATTTGTATCTAGCGACAATTTTGTTCCTACATGAAGCATTCAAATTTGTTTCAAAGGAATTCCCCCAAAATAATTTAAGTCTCTTCAAATATTTATCCATCCATGCATTTGTACTTTATTTTTCATGACATCTTAGGAATTTACCCATTCTTGGGGAACTCGTGCTGGTACTAAGGTACCTATCTCTTTAGTGGATAGAGGTGTTGTAAGTTCATTAATAAACTATCGATGTCGAGCCAATTGGCCTTTGATCCCCTTCTTTGAATTATTCTATTTTTGTATCCTCTATTTTATTGTGCTAGTAGCCTAATTCAAAGTAGATAACTCACCCCATTTAGTATTCTCACTTTCATCATTGATTACCACTATTGTATCCTCTTCTTGTTTTGATTGTGAAGGAGTGGCTTCTGTTGTGATTGATGAACATCAATACAACCAAGATCACCTGCATGCAAAGCTGTTACACAGAATGAAGACAGAAAGAGAAAGATCCAGAAAGCTATGGCGGCCGATAGGCCAGAGACTGAAAAAGAATTGTGACAGAAATAAGCTTCTATTAACAATGATTAAAATAATACAATCTCCTTAAGAATTACAAAGCGGACAATCCTTATAAAGGATGCCGAAACCCTAAAAAGGGAAACTAACAGAAGTAGAAACTACCTAAGATTAGCTTAAGCAAACTAGAGTGAATAGGGAAGTTACTAATTAGATCATAATGATTTAAATTAGTAACCCCGATAGACTATTACTCTAACACCCCCCCTTAAGATAAGCTTA